>LKNJ01001129.1:0-61183 GCA_002120245.1 Maccullochella peelii
AAAAAAAAAAAAAAAAAAAAAAGTGTTTTGTCCACCTGCATTAACACACTTGGCGGAGGACAAATTAGAAATACCACTTCCTCTCTGAATGTTTTACTTTGAATGTTTTCACCAGATGTTGGCACAGGTGGAGCGGAAAATTGACCTGGGTGTATATACAATCATGAGTGTTTACTGCCCTCCAGTGGTCTCAGTGAAGAACTGCAACATCTGCATTCACTCTCCTCTCCGTGTTGCCACTCCACTTCCCTTTTGTGTGTGCTCATATCCCAAAGCTATGAGAGCAAGAGAGCAAAAAGAAGGTTTGCACTCAGTAGGCTTCTTCTGTGACTGAGCATTGTATGCAGGCCTGGAAGCCTGCACATAAGATAATCACATGTACTGAGGCAAGCTGTTGGGCAACAACAGAATTAACAGTTCTTGACGGTAATTAAAACCAATGTCCATTGTTGTCTGCTTCTCTAGCCTTCACAGTTAAGGATCATTGCCATATGATATTACCAATATGATACAATGAGTAAGTATGTATGTCAATATGAATTGTAGAGAATTTCATCATAGACCAGCATCAAACAAAGGTTCCAATAAGTGGAGGACGAGGTGTTTCAGGGGGACGCTGAGCTCCAAAATATTAAGGTGGTTGGAGTCCTTATTTTATCCGTCAAACAAGGCTGAAAGTTTATGATGGCTGAATTGGTGTATCAGAGTTTATGATATTTATGATATGCTGAATCAGCATTCACACCATTTCAGAGTAATGTGTAAGACTATGTCACCTTTCCAATGTTACTCTGTATGCCACAGGACACACCACCATTTAGACGACAATATTTTTAAACACTAAAATTTATTTTAGATACATTTTCGCCTATTTGTATGTGTCTTTTTTATTTAGATAAGAAGAAGACAAGAAGAGAAATCCCCTACATCATTTTAGTTTCACTGCTAGAAGACTACTCCCCCCACAATGCATTGCGTTTTCAACATGGCGTCTCACATAGCCGTTTGACTTGTCAACAAGACTAAAACGAAGCTAAAGGTAAATAGGACTGTGTAGCGAGGTTGACTAATAATATTTCAGACAGGAGGATGAAACTGTTGCTGGCAGTATTAAAACGAATCCATAAACCAGCTGTTTGCAGCACTCACCAGCGTCGTCTGAGCTCCTGTACCAGCAGCGGCCTCTTACCGCTCCGTGATGAGGCTCTCATCGTCGGGTCAAGCCGGGAGCTCGTGCAGAGACTGGGCTCACAGGTGGAGGTGAGGGCGGGCTTCATCACTGGGGAGGAGGAGGGGGCTCTTCTGCGAGAGCTGGAGCCAGGCCTGAAGAAGAAACGCTACGAATTCGACCATTGGGACGATGTAAGTCTTGTTCATAAGTACCCTAGGCTACATGGTTGATAGTTAGAACGGGTCTACACAAATGTCACGCATGTTAACATATCAACTGTGCGTAAGTTGCAGGGTCACGGTCGAAACGCACACCTGTTACCAATTTTAGCCCAAATAGTAATGGCTAAGATGTTAGCGCTTATATGAGTAGTTAAAGGACCACTTCACCAGTTTACAGCCTTATCTCTACGCTATCCACAGATGGACCTTCTTTTACACCTGTAACTATTACAGTAGGTAGTATACACAGTATATATCATACAGGATATATCATACAGGAAGGCATTTTCTGCCCAAATCCTACACCTGATGCAAGGAAATCTTTGTTTTCTGTGATTTTTTTTTATGTTCAGAAATATCACAGCCTGTGATATAAAAGTCTTTGTTGGAAATAAAGCCACAGACTCTTGACAAACTTTAATCGTTCACAAAGGCGGCTTGTCAAAATGTTGGCCTACATATTGCATTGGAAGCACAGGTGTGCGCCATCTCAAATTATAGCACGAGTGTATTTGAAGTGACAGTGACACTAACTTCATTTGTGCTGTGTTCACTTCCCCACGTTTAGGCTATTCACGGGTACCGAGAGACTGAGCGTGTGAGGTGGGTGGCGGCGTGTGAGGAGGTCTTGAATCGCGTCCGATCTGTAGCGTTTCCTGAGGGTAGTCCACTCCTCGGGCCTGTGCATATTCTAGATCTGGACAAGACTGGATACATCAAGCCTCACATTGACAGTGTCAAGGTAGGTTTCTCTTTTTTATTTTTATTTTTTTCTCTGCAGGTGCAGTGCTATATACATTCAACAATCACAAACGTTGTGTCCTAACAAGGACAATATCCTCAGCACTGTAACCTTTTGGAAAAGCCTTTTGTGTGGGATGTGCAGTTATCCCAGCTGTGCTCTTAGTGCCATTTTGTCTGTACATCTTCTAATGTTTCAGTTCTGTGGTAACACCATTGCTGGGTTGAGTCTTCTGTCAGACAGTATCATGCGCTTGGTGAAAGAGGATGCCACCAATGAATGGCTGGACCTGCTGCTGCCCCGATGCTCCCTCTACATACTGAGGTTTAGTATATACTGCACTTGGCTCATCTAATTTAAAATTTTGGTATTGTTTTAATATGAAGTACTCAAGTTATTGATTGCTACACAGGGCTGTTCTGCCAAGGAAAACTGTAGCTGTACTACAGGATGAGTAGCAATCAGTGCCCATACTACCAACACATAGTTCCTCATGGAGTGTGCTGTAGTTGTTCATACTCCGTAGGGTAGCCTACCTAACATCTAACTTCAAACTGTGTGTTTCATCTTGTTCTCTTCACACCCATACAGGGACCAGGCCAGATATAACTTCACTCATGAGATCCTGAAAGATGAGGAGTCTGTGTTCAATGGACAGAGAGTGCCTCGGCTGCGTCGCATCTCCGTCATCTGTCGGAACCTGCCGTGCTAACACCGACTTCGGCTCAACAGAACATAACCTGGATTTAGAGGATAGCCTCAATGATCTTAAGATATTAAATCTATGAATGTTTTTTTGGTTAATATATTGTTATTATATACATCTATGGTGAAGTGTCCAGGACATTTATTGCATTTGAGACACTCTCCATACTGTGCTATTGAGAAATATTGATTGGGTTATCGGGTCAACCCTGTCATAGTCAAAAGTACTAAAATGATCTGTTCTAACAGAACCAGCATACCCATGGCAGTGACTTGTATTACACAGTGTTCATATTTTCCAGGATCATAATCAACTGAATGAGCCCATTATTATCAGACTTAGTTCATCTGAGTATTTTTTAAGTTTTGCGATGGCTGATTTAAATAAAAAGCAGGTTTCTGCACAACAACAACTGTACCATCTTGGCTGTAGTTTGAACATCATTTCAATTACTGCTGACTGCTGGAGAGGATGTCAGCTTTAAATGTGTACAGTTATTCTGAATAATGTTATTATGTATTACCATCACTTTGGTGTGTTCCTCTACTTCTGTAATACAGAGACTCTTTGTGAATAATTTCCAAATAAAATTAAAGTCTAAAAAATAAAGGCTGGTTTAGTATGTGAATTTGATTTGTGGGAATCTGCTGATTTTGTATTTTTAATAAATATAACAATATGATACATATATCTTTTCATTATTCTTCTACGCTCCCAATGTGCTCAAACATGTATCTCAAGCTGCAGGACAAAGCTCACTTGATATAAATTAAAATTTCCAACTGACACTGCTATTAATTGGTCACTGATGGCATGGTCAAATTTTTTCCATGACAGGTGTTTGTAAGCCTCGATTATTTAAATGTATTTTATCCCAATTACGTAATGAATGTGTCACCATGTGTCACTGCTTTGTGCACTAATCCACATACATGCATATTTACTTTTATAAAGTTATGTCTAAAATACATTATGACCAGCAGATGGTAGCAACTCATCTTCTCCATGAATCAAAACGCAGAGACATGTTGTAGGAGGAGTCACAAATGACCTCGCACACCTAAACCCTGTTCATCACTCCAAAGTGAAGGGGGAACAAGCAGAAACAATACCTACTATTCAAAAGATCTAAACGTACCTGTTAGACAGGACTGCTTACAGGTAGGCAACCCCAGGTAAGACAAATACTCTCCAATGATGTCTACATTTACTTCAGCACTCTATAGGTAAGGAGCATGAAGGCATTAGAAATGTGAAACTTTTATGTTACCTGTATTTCTCCAGCTGACAGTCCGAATTTATGGCAATACGATATCTAAGTTTTATTTGGTTCCCCTGCTTTTATTAGAAAATGTATTTATGTTATATTTATGTATTCATAGTAATGCAATGAGGAACATATTTGAATCATGAAATCAATTTTCTGTGTAATTTTCACTGTGTCACTCTGAAGAGCCAGCACAGATATAGAAGATGGGGTCAGAGATCAAAGCAGAGCCAATGCGTGTCCTGGTCACTGGTGGATCTGGGTTGGTGGGGAAAGCCATTGAGCATGTGGTGCAGCAGGAAGGCGGGAAACTGGAGGGAGAAGAATGGATCTTCCTCTCTTCTAAGGATGCTGATCTTGTGTAAGTTGCTTCAATCGTACACTGCTACCCAAGTGTGCCTGCAAACAAGTTTGTCTATAAGTGATGTGTTCCAACTCTAACAACACCTGAGTTAGGTAGTTTATCTCTGTGTCATTAAAAAATCCACTAATAATAATAATGCAAAATGTGTTGGATAAAAAGCACTTGCTATAGAGTTACCTCCTGTCGTATCTGTTTTGCTGCAGTCAGTTAAATCACCACTCCTCCCACCTCATGCTTTGCATGTTCTTATCTGTTTATGTCTCTCCTGTATGCTTCATGCCTGCTGGAGGAAACATCATTAAATCATAAAGCTATTATGGCAAAGGCAAACTAATTGTACAACCACTGCATTCAATAAATTGTTACAAGGGAAAAATGCTGAGCATGTATGCTCTTATTCAGCTACTATCTCATTGATGTACTCAGGTATGTATATAGTGTGTGTGTTAGCTTTCAATAAGTCTTTTACTGTATTGTACTGTACACTGAGAAACTCTACCGGTGCAGGGAATTAAGAGCCTTGCTCAGAGGTACCTCAGAAGTTGTTGAGAGTGTTACTCATTAATTTCTCCTACCCAGACTTATCTAGAGAGCCCAGGAGTTCAAACAGGCACCCTAAGGTTACAAAGTCCTTTTTCAAACCTGACTGTTTTTCCAATCTCTATCCAGTTTTAAATAAATGTGTTGTTAAAACATGAACAGAGATGTTGGGCAGACCAGGGCTGTGTTCGAGAAGTATCGTCCCACTCATGTCATCCACCTAGCTGCAAAAGTCGGGGGACTCTATCTACACATGAGGGAGAACCTTCACTTTTTGGTGAGATAAAGCTCCACAGCCACCACAGCTGTCAAAAATGCAAATTGTAAACTGCTTGTAAATTGTGCAAATTGTGTAATTGTGCTGTGTAAAAGTAGGGTGTCTATGGAAAATGTACATCGTCTTTTAACTGTAACGGCCAGTGACAGTCTGACACCTTCACAGAGGGACAACATCAAAATCAATGACAATGTACTACAAACAGCCCACGAGATGGGTGTCACCAAAGTCGTGTCTTGCCTGTCCAGTTGTATCTTCCCTGACAAAACCACATACCCCATTGATGAGACCATGGTAAGCTTTTTTTTATTATTATTAAACAAACCTTTATTTACCCAGTGTAGTTCCTCTGAGCATGAAGGCTCTTTTTCAGCACCACCCTGCCTATATACTTATCAGTTATTTTTTAGGTTGTTTCAAGCTTAATTTCAGGGATATTTATGGGATTATTGGTTGGAAAGACATGGGATAATTTACAAAAGTTGTTTCTGTCTTATTGTTACTAAAGAAAAATAAATGACATATTGTGACACAAAATGATCTGGCATTGATTGGCTCAGATTTCCAAGAAGGACAATCCCAATTATTCCTAATTCTTGTTTCTCTCAATGACACCAAACCCTGACAGTAGATATCAGGTTACAGTGTTACAATAGAGCCATGAAATTAAATACAAGGGGCATTGGTTTAACTTTATCTTTACTGTAATTCCCCACTCTCATAGATACACAACGGATCACCTCATGACTCCAATTTCGGATACTCACATGCTAAAAGGCTGATTGATGTTCAGAACAGGTAAGCAGCTCTGCAGTGCAAACAGGGGTGTGGTGCAGACACACAGGTGAATCTGACATGCACTCATCTTCAACAAAGGGCAGTGGAGGCAGCACCTGACCAGGCAAGCAGTGTCTATGTTGTCTTTTGTAGCTTTTATTTGACCCGTGGCTGTGCCTTTATGCCTCAGTACAATCTACTGCTCTGTGACTGTGAAAACATCCATAATTGATTGTAATACATTGAGCCAGGTGCACATTTTCTGCTCAATTTGTGAACATCATAAAGCAAAATGGGCCCTAGGAGGGGTCAAGTTCATGACCTCCACGCATTTGTGTTACAGTATGTCTGATCATTACTCTGTATGTGTGTCTATGTGTTAACAGGGCATACTTTCAGCAATATGGTCACCGTTACACCGCAGTCATCCCGACCAATGTGTTTGGTCCCTATGACAACTTCAGCATAGAAAATGGTCACGTGCTGTCAGCACTCATCCACAAGACATACAAGGCCAAAAGTGATTAACTCAGACACACTAATACCTCCCAATACACACACGGACTGCGAGCTGAGATACACACATACAAACAAGACAGACAGACAATAACCAGGTAATAAAGTCTATTTTCTCGTGTCTCTCTCATAGAGGAAGGAACTCCAGTGAATGTGTGTGGCTCTGGAGCTCCTAGAAGACAGTTCATCTATTCTCTGGTAGAGTATCTGCGTGCTATAACCACCAGTCGTTTGAGTGTACTGTATATACAGTATGTGATTTAAGAATGTACAGCATATATTACCCTTAGATTTTACTGTATAGGAATGTGCTTTAATGAAGATGTCATTGTATACTGTAACTACTTTGGCCAAATGTATCTCTGACTGTATTAAGATGATATGAGTATGATAATATTCTTACATGTCAACTAAGAAAGCCCATTATCTGTGTTTATTCTCAGGACTTGGGCCATCTAATCATTTGGGTTCTGAGAGAATATGAAGAAATTGACCCCATTATCCTCTCTGGTGAGTACGGTGATATGCTCACCCGTAGCGAGCATTATAATGTGCTTCTGGGTATCTTTACACCGTACAGTTCATTCATTCACTTCTCACTGTTGATTTCATTTCAGTGGGTGAAGAGGATGAGGTCTCAATCAGAGAGGCTGTGGACATGATTGCAAACGCTCTGGACTTCGAAGGCAGAATACATGTATCCTTCCAACATTCCCCAATGCCCCTACACCCTGTGCCCATAGACCAGTTTATCATAATGAGACATGTATGCATATGTGGTTTTACATCTGAGATGCTTTTGTGAACCTGTGATATACTGTATTTTAACAGTAAACTGCTCAATCGATTTCCTACTGCTAAGAGATTTACAAAAGCTTTGTAAGGAGTTGCTGGCTTGAAAGCAAAACATGTAATTGGATAGTCCCAAAATGATGTGCAAAATTCTCTTTCCAAATAAACTGTTGTTTTGGTATTAATTAATATTATACTATGCTGTATGTTGCCTATTAAGCTCCAAACCCCCAGAGTTAAAATTCAGTTTTTCCTTGACCCCTGACATCAGCTTGACACCACCCTGTCTGACGGCCAGATGAGGAAGACAGCCAGCAATGCCAAGCTAAGACGCTACCTCCCCGACTTTACCTTTACACCTCTTAACGAAGGTCAGAGTTACAGTGCCGCTGCTGTTTTAGCACAATTTAGAACACAATTGTCATGTACCAAACTCTGAACTGCATGGCAGAAAACTGAACATTTCCTATAAAATACACAATTTTATCTAATAGTGCTGCGTACATGATAGCACAGAGGCAGCGGAACAAATCCATGAGAGTAATATCAAAACATGTTTAATTTATGACAAGTTAAATACTTTTTTGTTAACACCTAAGGTATGCGTGATAGGTAACAACAAAAAGCCTTGGTGCAAGCTACATCTGTGCTTCTCAACATACAAATGAGAGCTTTGAATGAATATTTGCATGCACCCCCCAGCCTGGTGAAAGTGACTTGTTTGTTTTCTGTCCTTCTAGCTATAAAGATGACCTGTGACTGGTTCGTGGCCAACTATGACATTGCCCGGACATGAAGTGACCGAATACGGAGCTATTCTTTGGTTCTGGTATTAAGCAAGTTGTTATCACTGTGCAATGTTGGTTTATTCAGTGCCACATTAAACAATACTGAACATATTCTCAGGTGTACTGAAGCCTCTTCACCTTTTAATCTCTGCAAGGAATTTCACATTCAGGTATTATTAGAGGGGTCGTTTTAGCTACACTTCTCAAATACCTAATGAGAATGTTAAATGTTTAACTATTTGGAATGATTTAGAAAGAGCCTGACTAATACAGACCATAATCTAATATTTAAATAATAGAAACCATGAACTCATCATCCCAAACAGCCCCATAGTAATCCCTCTCTCCCTCATATGCAAATAAGGAATATCGCACAAAACAAAGCACAAACACATCACCACCAGTGCACATACACAATTCTACACAAAAGTGGATGTACTGTATACTGCAAGGTGAAAATGCATTCAGTACACGTTTTTTTTCCTCTCCCAATTCAAGTTTTTAAAGAAATCTGTTTACAAAACCATATTTGCAGATTACTGATTAAGATTTTCAAATTAAATTAGTCATGTTTTAGTTTTCTATATGAAGCATCTTTATTAAATGCTTTTTGTGTATTAAAATCTCACATTTCCATAGTGTTTGTATAATAATTGAACAAAACCAAAAGTAATGATGAGGACAAAAGACCACAAAGAACAAGTTTTTCTTTTTCATACCATAAAAACAAACTGTATATGACAGATAGGGTACAAGGAGAAACACCTTACACAGCAGCAGCTTTTAAATTTTATTAGAAAAGTTTCTACCTAAGAAAAACAAGTTAAAGATTGCTTTTTCATTCATCAAGCTCTAAGTTAAACTGTTTACACATGGGGAGAAACCATACAAAGATTGAGCTGTTTTCCAGTCAACATTAACAAGGTTACTATTATTTACTGTGACTATGAAAAAAAAAATTATTCAAGATGCTGAACAAAATACTTTTTGATAAATGCCACCTGTTTCAACCTGTGATCCTGTGGCCGTAACATAACCGGTTTTAAAACGGACACAAAACTGCTCTTCCAGGGGTCAGGGTTTTCTAAAAAAACACCGAAGACTTTCATTTTCAGCCCCTCATTCTCTCCTCCATCCTCTCCATCCCTTGCTTCCTTCGGTTATTCAGTGAGGTAGAAGTGCATTTTGTCGTTCACATTCTTGCGCTCTGGATTGAGGCGCTTCAGGATCTGTGCCAGCACGTTGACAGTCTGCTCACTGCTCAGACCTGTGCGCTTGGTCTGGAACTTCTTCAGCAGGTCTTTGGTGGTCATCGGTTTACGGATCAGGTAGCGCCGCACCGCTTCCTCTGTTAGCTGCACATCACTGTGGAGTAGATGAAAACAAAATAGCACAGTTTTCACCCTGTTCACAAACACTCTGTCTGTATCTTGATGGTAATTGTGGTATATTTTGTTTCACAGTAATCTCAGAATAAATAAATAACTATTTCTTAGAGGCATAAAGGAGAACTGGTAAAGTACCTTGAGCTAGGAGTGGATTTGCCTGAAGGGGGCTGAGACGTAGTCTTCCCAGAGGGAGCGGGGCTCTGACTGCTGGGCTCCATCTTCAGCCTTTTGGCGGCTGGTGAGTCAGTGCTAGGACCCTGAGTCTGTCTCTTACCTGTGGAAAACAGAGATTTAGTTGGAAAGGAATAACAAAAGAGGGACCTCAAGTTTCAGAGTTGATGGCCACGTTTAAAAGTTTCACATAAATACATATACAACATCTGTCATGTGTCTTGTTTAATTATAACTTTGCATGGGTATGTGTATTTGGTGTATGAGCAAACACCTTGCTCTAGCTTGCTGGCAGCAGCACGGAGTGTATTGGAGGTGGAGGCAGAGTCTATGGATGGTGTCCCAGGGCGACTGCCAGTCTTGGAGCTGCCTGCAGAGCCACGACCACCTCCACGTTTCAGAGGCGTGTGCTTTTTCTGCGAGGGGGAAAGAAGGAGAGGTGTTTGATGAGAATAAAAAAAGAAAAACACTACCCAAATCTAAATAACGGTTCTGCTGGTGTACAGAATTTGCTGCACAGTAATAAAACATATTCATCATGTTACTAGAGTTGTGATAGAGCCACATTATTGACTCTTAGTAATAGTATGTGACTAATCATGTGGAAGGTTACGACACAAAAACAAATGGTAAAACTGAAAAGTCTACATTTTTGGCCAAGAATAGCATATAAAATGCACAAACATCCATTTATTCAGCCACATACACACACACACACACACACACTAATCACCATGAACAGAGCGGAGGCTGTCTTTCCCTCGATGTCACTGTCGTCTGAGCTGTCCGACTCTCCGCTGCTGTCTGTGACACAAATCCATACAACTCAAATCAAGCAGGAGGGAGTATAATTTAACGATACTCATGTTTATTAAGACCTCATCCAAGTTTGGATTTTGTCAAACTGTTACCTGTGTCCATGAGGTCCGTACCTTTTTTCTTCTTCTTTTCCACTTGGACCGGGGTTTTCTTTCCTTCCTCTTCTTCTTCCTCCTCTTTTGCTTCCTCCTCGTTCTGTTTCTCCTCCTCACTCTCTTCCTCACTTTCAGACGCCTCATCAATCCCTATGAAAAATGGACAAACATTCGGAAGGAAAACAATCTAAATACCAATCATTCATTCAGTACAGCCAGTAAGTCGAAAACACTGAAATGCACTAAAATACAGCCAAAGTATTGCTAGCCCAGTGATCATGCTCTACATTTTATTATATGCATAAAATCATCAGTGTCTTTTCTATACTTATTAATGAATAGATGAGTAATGTTCAACTGCAGGTGGTCTGACCTTTAGGGTGGTCCTCTTCTTTGCTGGGCTTTCCCTTTTCTGGCTCTTCGTCTGAACTGCTTTTGGAAAACAAAATTACATACTAGTGAAAGAAGCAACACAATCAAAAAAACAAAACATACATTGTAGCGTCCATAAAAAGCGAGTCTTTGTGTGCAACGCAATGGATCTGACCTGCTTTCATCTGACATGTAATCCACCTCTAGACCCTCGTAGTCACCATCATCGCTGTCCTCCAAGGCCTCGTGGTCATTGCTCTTTCTCTTCTTCTTCTTTCCTTTTCCTTTTCCTGTGTCTTTCTTCGCCTTTGTCTTGCTCTCTCCATCTGTCCAATAAAGAGACACCCAAGTGGTAGAAAAAAAGTAAATCACATTATGACATGATGTCTGAGGGACACATGCAATTAATGGCAAATGTCTTGGGAGACTATTCAAGTGCTGCTGTTTAACAATACCTTCATCTGAATTTGGGGGCATATCACAGAGGGAAAAATCTTCCTCTCTGTCTTAAGTCCCATTCAGGTTCTCTCTCCTTACCTTCCCCCATACTGCTGTCACTGTCATCGCTGCTCATCTCCAGGTCGTCCTCCAGGTCATGAATGCGCAGGTCACCACCTCTCCCACCCTTCTTCTTTTTCTTCTTCCCCGACTTCTCGCTCTCCTCTTCCTCATCCTCACCGCGCTCCTGCTCCCGGAAACGTCTCTGAAGCATGATGCTGAAGTGATTCACCACCTTGTTCCTTCTGTAAAAGGGGGTGAATGTCTGATATCAAGTGTTTAGAACACACCTGCACCTGTTGGGAAACTAAATACTTTCTACACACAACCATCCCTCCCTGTTCCTCCCTTCTCTCACCTGCCCCACTCCTCCTCAGCCTCCTCGGCAGTGAGAGTTCGGTGCTTGGCCAGCGGTGTAAAGTTGTACCAGCCGTGGACTGGGAAAGCCTCAAAAGCTCCATCAGGACACTGTGTAAAGATGTAGTAGGATGCATTTTCTGTGACACCGCCCTTCTTTTGTCCTTTGAACCTGACAAACATGTACACAGACAGAGGGAGAGAGTAGCTGTATTGAAAACAGTAGCTAGGCATCCCCCATCAGGCCTGCATGTACAGTGACATGGAGATAATTTGACAAAAAAACCAAACATTTCTTTATTTCTACAAATGTGGGGTAAATCCTCTACAGATTCCATTCCAACAGTCAGTTTCAGTTATATCATAAGTATGTGTGTGTTCCCTTCAGACCTAAACAGGTCCAAAAAGAGGTATGTTGGTGAAAATGAGAGTGAATCAGAGCATAAAGAAGTGTCGTTCTCCCCACCTCTTGCCGGCCTTGCCGTTGACCTTGAGAATCCAGGGCTGGTCCTCCACTTTGAACTCACGTGTCACAATACCAAACTTCTTCCGCCGTGCTTCCTCGCGCTGTTTTTTGCCAAACTCACTGCCAGCTGCGCCATCCTGTGTCTCTTCCTCACCATATATCCTCCGAGCACTCATGTCTCTTTCCATACGAGCCTGGGAAGGGAGAGGTTAGGTTAAGAAATGTAAAACTGAAAGATGGTTGCTATGGCTACTAACTTAAGCTAGTCATTGCAGACTTCAGATATTCTAAATGATTTGTTTCTCTGTGCGTTCTTTTTAAAGTATTCACACTGTTGTCATCTCTTTCTCAGTATTGACTCTGCACTCTGCAGCTTAAACTACCTCATGTGTAGACACATTGACATGAATCCCACCTGTGTCCAGGTTGAACAGCTGACTCTGTCTCCTGAATTGAAAGCCATGATGTTGTACTTCTTGCTGGTGTTTCTATGGGACAGACAAACAAAATGCAAACCAGAAGTAATTTACCTTTACCTGCTCATTCCTATTGAGGGGAATAGTTGCCAGGTAAAAACTAATTTACACTAGATAAACAACTACATTCACATTAACACCTACATTATTTACAATTCATCATGCAGTCCAATAAATCAATTTCTATTTGTAAAGGCAGATTTCAGCATCAACATCAGCGTACAGAGCTTGGGTACTTATACATAGAATCAAAACCTGCAGATCTGATTAAACTCAACATGGTGCATCACATTAAAAAGAATTCTAGATCCCACAATGGTGCTTCTGCCTAATTTGACCTGATATTTGCATGTCAGTCCATGTAACTCACTTGGGGACTCGCACAGTGTATTCTGTGGCTGAGGAACTGCTGCTCCCCTGTAAGACAAACACATTAAGAGGATTTCTTTTAGAGGGCTTTGTCTCAGCACTTTGTTTTGTCCCACCTGTAATACAATTTGAAGGATATGCAGTACAAAACAGACCATGGCCTCTTTAAACATATTCACAGTACTGTGTAGGGTGTTGAGCTGAGGTAAATAATAAAATAATGCTAATAATACATGATATGTGAAGGCTATGCACTTACAGATACAATACAGTACAGGAATGCACATGCACAAGATCAGACTTCCTTAACTGGGTTAAAAGGTGTATTTTGTAGTTGAGTGAAAACTTACCAGTGAAGTCATGGTTGGTTGTCTCTCTGGATTTTCTCACCACATTTACAGTTGCTTCAGGCTAGTTACGTTACACTATTGAAAAAGAGTTGCGTTAATAAGAAGCTTAACCAGGTTAAAAGTGAAGCAAATGCAAAGTGGCACTAGCGCTAATGTATCAGTGTGTTGTTGCTTATTCAAGCCAGCTGCCCATAGACTGTTGAAGTAGCTAAAGCTGTGTGTTTGTTGGGAATAGTGACTTGCACGGAACGAGCTGACATCTACAAATTAAACTGAATCCATTGAAGCAGCACATTATGTGAACAGAGAACACTAGTTTCCTGTTTCTATGGGAGTTAGCTAGCGTTAAATTAGTAACAGTCAGTAAACGCAACACAAAACCAGTGAGCGGTATTTTGTCAATAGATTTTTGTACCGTTTGTGTTAGCAACTGATGCTAAGACAAACAGCAGTAACACATTTAGCAAGCCTAAGCTGCAGTCGATAATCCAGCTTTAAACTCACGTATCGTTTATGTGAAATAAAGGGACACGCGTATTAAGACGTTAAACATAATATATCTGTAAGTTATACAAAACATCCTCGCTGATTTACCGATGCGCACACTCCGAGCGTATCTGTTCCGTTCGTTTATATAGTCGACAGGAACGTTAGCTTGGAAATAATGGTTCCTAGTAGTCCACTCCCTCCTCCTTTCTTTGTTTAACTTTGCGTTGGCTCATGGGGGCTGCTTTCAAACCAGCTTTACTGTGTGGAAAAATAGTGTGACCACTATAGCGTAATAAACATGCCCATTTCATAATAATTTCTCTTCGTTGGTTTCTCATTGCTTCAGTCTGGTTACTTTATTTTGAAAGTATTCACCTTACGCAGGTATTAACATCTCTATGGCAGCGCGTGTATACGGTAAACACACACTGCCACACTGTGGTCAAAATGCGTAACTACACTAACACCTATGCTAAAACTTATTTTGAATGTTTTTTTAATTGTTTTTAATAATTTTTACTACGCATTTTTGTCTACCCTGATGCTAGCGGAATATGGAGTCATAGGAGTTGTAGTTACTCAATGTGACCACAAGAGGCACACTGACATGCATATCGTGGGTCACGATGTAGATAGGTACTTTATTGATCCCGTGAGGGAATTGTTTTGTTACAGCAGCACAATCAACAATACAATAAGAATAACCATAAAAAAAAGTAAAAGCACGATTGCAGATCTGCAGAATATCAATAGAGAAGAAATTAAAAATATAAATATAAAATAAAGAGCAGAATTGCAGATCTGCAGAACAAGACTCCGAATACAATAATAATAAGAGGAAATAAAAGTAGAGAAAATAAATAACAAAAGAGCAATAAGAACAGGTGTGCAAAATGGCAGTGAATATATGTATGATATAAACAGTGTGTACAGATGATAATACAACAGTATGTACAGATGCCAGTGCAACAGTGTGTTCACCTGTCACACAGAGGTGAGATGTTGTACAGAGTTATGGTGAAAGGTAGGAATGATTTCCTAAAACGTTCTTCACGACATGGACATGGACGATATGGATTTCCGGTGAATAGTGACAAAATGAAGAAATCAGAAATAAGGTAAAATAATCGTCAAGAAATTCATAATAAATGTTAAATAGTTTCCCATACAGAAACGTGACTGGTTGAGACTGAGAATTCCACTAATTTCCAAGTTTCAAAGTTGAGTTTTGTACTTATCGACTGATTACCTTCTTACAGTAGGCCTATGTATTGACGTTAGGATACCTTTAGCTGCGGTTCCTCGAGTCTCCCTTCCAATATGGCGGTAGGAGAGCAATCAGTAGGCCTAGACAAGATATGGTTGTTCACATTTCTTAATACAATTATTAAAAATACTGATGTTTGTGATAATCACCGAACCAATAATTGGTTGTAAATATTTACATTAACGATTATACTGATATATACAACTGATATACAGTACAACAGTGTTAAATAGGCCTGTTCAATGTGTTGCTGTTCCTCAGTTTGACCACTGGAGGGCAGTGAACACTAATGTATCTAAATTCACAGGTCAACCACTCAACCCTCTACTTCACACTCTCAAGCACACACAAGCCATGCTCCCATTTCCGGTGAAAACTTGAAATATAAGAGTATATTATATTCTAGTATTTATATTATATCTCCTCCATGATGTATAAAGTGGAAACTCTCACAAAAGTTGTAATTTTTTTGCAGGGATGGTTATTTGAATGCATTACATGGTGTTAGTGTTGTTAAATAAAACGTGTTTATAATCAATATGCATACTATTAACATTAGTTCTCACTATGAATACCCTTATTGATATCTCTAAAAAATAATAATATTATTTTAACTAGGCTATCATCTCTAGCAATAATCTGGTCTCCCAGGCCACACAACTGTCATTAAAACAACTCATCAACAGTTATTACAAATACTGATGTTGCTGTTGTTGTTTATAATAATCACACTAATATTGAGTTGTATGTCTTTAAATGAATTTCGATTGTACTGATATTAACACTTGCCATTCATTTAACTGTAGTGTTGCAGCTCCTCGGGTCAAACGTCAACTACACGTAGCGTCAAGGTAATAAAAAATAGATAAATTAATAAATAAAATAAAACAACCAAAAGAGACAGTGGTGTTTCAAATTTTCTGTCCACCAGCAGGTTTGTAAATTGGGCTGAAAAAAACCTTCACAGAGGTTGTATTTATTGCAGGCCTGATTACTGGAATGCATTACATGGTGCAGATGATTTGAAAACAAAGTGTATATCATTAAATTCATCAAGTATACTAATGTTAGTCATTTTGTGTTTGATTTGCTAGAAATCAAGAAATACCTGTCAATAACTTCCCACTGAAATGAGCAGTTTGAAATATTTGTTCCCATGTTGACTCTTTATGTTGTCGGATTCTGTTCTGTGTTTTTTGGTAATATCTTGTGGCATGTGATATAATCTCGCTGTTTATTTAATTAACTAGTCCATTCTGAATATAAATTGCACAATTACATGTTGATAATGTCTGCCACCACTGATTTTCTCAAAATAATGTGTTTTTAAGAAATGGTCTCTTTAATCTCATTCCTTCTTTGTGTATCATCAACCATGATCTTACTGCAGCATTTACACTGGATTTTAAAACACAAGCAAGACAAGGCAAGCAAGATATTTGGAGTGTGACACTCATTATGACACCAAAACCTGTTGGCTATAATTGTTCTGCCTTAAAAAACGTCACTCTTTTTTTTTCCATTTGTATTTGCAGGGATTTGTAAGCTATTTACATACAGCCTTAGATGCACTACCATGTTACAGTTTTACAAGACAAATTGTCCTGACAGCACGCACTCTCTGTCCTGAGGTGTTGCACTCTTTGTAGCCATACTAACTATAACAGATGCATGTGATTCCTCAAAGCACATATTTATTATGTTGTATTTTTCAACCTCAGCTCAGCAAACTATGACACATTTATAACTGTTCAGTTCATGCAAAACACATTTACACCCACTGAGAATTATAAAGACTTTTCAATCCAATTTCTTTGCCTTACGTGGCCTTAAATCAAAATATCCAAGAAGAATATCCAAGCCATGATCATTTAGTCTGAAGCATGTCTACTTTTACATTACTTTTTGGAAGAATTCACCTAACCACACATTTATCATTTTATGTTCATGAATTGGTTTGACAAAAATCTATCTATCGGTAAGCTATAATAAAACGTTCACCTGTATGCTGTCTGAGGTAAATTCATTAGAATCATAAACAGAACTTTAAAATTTAAATTTAAATGTTCTTCTGAAAATATTGCTTTTTATTTATAAACACAAGTATGCATGAATACCAGGTAAACCTTCTGATAATGACCACAAAGCTAACATAACATAACATCAGCATTATTCACAATAACAAATAATAATTGGAATCCAATACAAAAAAAGAGATATATTTTAAATAAGACAATAAAAAGTACAGAATTATAAAACCAGAGCATCTTTATCATGGCTACACAGGACATCTGCTGGCTTGAAAGAATAGCTTTTGATAACACATCCTGATGTACAATGAAATAATGTATATTCTGGACTATAGCCCTAAAGGTATCATCACATATACACTTGTTTTCTCAATCTCTCTATAAACAATGTGTTTATTTATCACTTTGTCAAGCTCACAGCTCATCTTTCCATTAAAATTATAACTAATTGTCGAGTATGTGGCTTTAATCAAACTACAACATGTTGTCCTTAGTATTTTTTAGTATGTGTGGAATATTGTTTGGGCTGATACTCTTTCTACGAAACAGATGGTGAGTTATGTAAATGTATTGCAGTATGCCACTCAGAGCTCTGGTCCCTCCTCATGTCTTGGTGAAAGTTTTGCCATCACAGGTAAGTGAATTTGCATTGGTTTTTGCATTGGCGCCAAACCTTGTAAAAACTGTTTTTGGATGCTGTGCAAATGTCCAAAATGTACTTATACGTAGCTTGAACAGTGATGATTGATTTGTTTTGTGGACTGGGACCTGTCATGATGAAGTGCTGTGCCTTTTCACTTCTCCTGGGTGAGTTAAGTCATCTTTCATATTGTTGATAATGTGTGAAAATGAATTATTACACTAAATTCAGAGTATTATGAACCACAAAATGTTGTGATAATGTACAGCATGTTGGTGTTACAATTTAAGCTTTTAAATGCCTTTTAAGACTACATGTCTATTTCTTGTCATCAATATCATCAGCACCAGTTCAGCACTGAGCTAACTTCTATAATAGTCTTGCATACATTTAGCTGACATTTACATTTAATCTTTTTTTAGATTATGTGAAGATTTTTAAAGTAGGCAGTAAAATTGGGTTACTCTGAAAATTCAACGTATGCATTATCTTGAGAAGTAAACTTTTTTTAACAACTGAGAGATATTCTAAGAAACATTAACTCTTCTGTGTCTTTGTGCTTTCTAGGTTCCCTCTTCATCCTTGGCCATTGTGATGATCTTTCGGGTATGGATGATGTTCACTTGTAATCATCAGACACAAATTATGGTTATAGGTGAAATAGCAGTAATGTTCATTATTATTGACATACAGTATGTTTTGTTGTTTCATGCAGGTCCTTGTGATACATACACGAACATAACTGACACATGGCGCAACCATTTATTTACTTCAACTTCCTTTCCCGGCTACCCAAACGATGATGTAGAGCTTGTTGGGTCGTGGTGGCGCTTCACAGGGTTAGGTGGAGACAAAATCACGACATTCTGCACTAGTTTTTGTGGTGGTACCATGTATACCATTCATTATCCATATTCATATCCAACAACTGAATTTCAAACAGTAACCGTGACTGCATATGGTTATACATATGGCTGCTATAATACTGCTATTGGACTGAGCATAGTCCTCTGCCCTGGAGGATTCTACATATACAAACCATCAAATCACCCATATGTCAGAATGGGCTATGTAACCTGTAAGTAATAATTACTCTTTGTCATCCATTGCTTTTTATTTTAGTGTAGACATCAAGTCAATGATGTGCTGCTAACTGCAGTTATAAAGACCTACTTTTATCTTTTCACCATGAATATCGTTTGCGTGTTTGTTTTTGTGTGTGTGTGTGTGTGTGTGTGTGTGTGTGTGTGTTATCTCTGTTTAGATCATCAAAATTGTCAGCCAGACTCCTGTGGACCACTTGCTCAGTGTTCAGGTACTGGAGGCTGTATTTGTGTTCCTGGGTATGAAATCCCCAGCGGATACCTACCCACAAATGAATCATATGGTTGTGATGGTAAGCACATTCATTTCATCTGAACTGTAGTAAATCACAATGTGAAGTACATTAAGTTCTTTCATACACACTTATATTCTGCATTTTGTGAGCATGTACTGTATTTCCCACCTTAAACTCCTGTCTGTAACACTGTCTGGCAGACATAGATGAGTGTCAGAGAACTTCAGGAATTTGTGGTCAATACGCCAAATGTAACAACACCATTGGATCATACTTCTGTACCTGTCTGCATGGATTCAACGGAACATATCCAGCACTACCACCTGGACCGTCCAACCTATGCACAGGTACCATTTCAAAAATGTGCCCGTCTCACTGCCAATCTTGAGCTGCAATGACATTATTGTGTTCAGGCTGACATACAAGTTGAAACTCGATGACTCGTTGAGACTTGATTTTTTTCCTTTATAGATATCAATGAATGTCTTGACAATATCTGTGGCAATCATGGGGCCTGTTACAACAACATAGGAAGTTTTGTGTGCCAATGCCATAAAGGCTACCAACTTGAACTCGACGCAACCCCTCTTTGTCAAGGTCTGTTTACCGTACACATCACCGGATAGCTGTTTCAAAATATGTTCTCTTAGCTATTTACAGATGCTGTTCTAAATGTTGCATTGGAGTTCTTCTCCAGAAATGTTGTCAAAACATTAATACCATCAACAAAACTTTTTTTTTATTGAAGAAAATATAAACTAATGTATTGCATTTGTAAAGTTGTTTCACCTAGTAGTTGCTGGGATGCTATGAAATAAAACTATCACCAAGTAACTGGAATGCAAATATATCCTTTAGATTTTCCAAAGTGATGACTTTTGGCAGATTCGGCTTTGTCAACTGAACAGGGGTGACTGACACACCCAGTTACTGTGAAATTATTAATCAGTGTTGTCTCCACCCCACGCTCCAATGCATTACTTGAACTGAGATGCCCACCTGTACAGCAGCTAGTGTCACAATTCATCTACAGTAACTCCCACTCAAGAACAAGACTCAAAATACCTGATTTCCTCCATGCAGGTCAGGTCCGTTACCAGATAAGCCACCTTATTCTGAAAGAGAAACATGGTTCATACTGATCATTAGTTCATATAAAAACTAACATTATTTGACTAAGGCATTTTTTTTTATTAATCCCATGCTTCAGAGCTTTAAGTTTGGAATAAAATGACCTTTCTCCATTCAATGTATATTCACAATTTCATGGCAACCGTGTTTACTGTTCTGCAGATATCGATGAGTGTTTCAACTCCACCGTCTGTGGCCCTGAATCTATTTGCAACAACACACCTGGCTCTTATATCTGTACATGTCAAGTGGGGTTCACACCAACTCAACCAAACCTGGCACCCAGCGAGACCAACATCTGTATTGGTATTTGAATTGATGTTTTTCAGATGCAAGATGTCTTTTAGCATCTAGGAGCACATGGAAAACTGCATTTCAATTGCAACTTTTCACTTCTAGTTTGTAATAGAAGGCAAGAGTCATATACAAAGCTGTCTGGTTTATTGTTTCATTTGTGTATCTTGTATTTATTTGGCAGATGTTAATGAGTGTGTCAAATATGCTACCATCTGTGGACCTTATTCCAACTGCACAAATACATTTGGATCTTACATTTGCACCTGCTTCCCTGGTTTTCGACTGAACAACCCAGACGTAATAGCCAGCGTTGTTAACCCATGCACAGGTGTGTGAATGTGTTCACTATTAGTGTGACTTATGCTTTTATTATCATATATTTTACTATTATGTGTTTAACTGTGTGCTCTCTCCTCTACAGATATAGATGAGTGCAGTGAGACACCTGGTATATGTGGTGAACAAACTGTGTGCACTAATGTTCCAGGGACCTTCTATTGTTCTTGTCCCGATGGATTTTTCCCTACAACTGGAATCTTGTGGACAGTAGGGGTCACATTTTGTCAAAGTGAGCTTAGGATGCAATTGGCTACAGTATATACAGTACACTGCAATATCCTGATGTGCTCAATGACTGGTACATGTTTTTCTTGTCATTTTCTTTTACACTGACTCTACAGGTGTTCAGCAGGCTTTAGATGCGATAAAACCTGCAGAGGTAAATATTGCCAGCGAAGTGGCACTGTCAGGGAAAGAACAATTTTTCAAAACAACCAATTTTGCAAACACTAAGACACATGTAAAATAATATCCACAATATATCACAAAAAGACATCAACAACACATGTGTTGTAGGTTTCTTAGAATCAAATTCAGCTTTCATTGCTTCATCTTGTGGACAGATCAAAGTTACCCATGAGAAAAGTTAGTTACCCTGACAAATTACCCATGCCTCAGTAAAATCTGTTACTTAGTGACACCATTATCATCAGCATTTAGTATGCAACAGTGATTTTAGATATACAGCTAGCCCATGCCATTCACCACACACACAGATGCACTAAACCGCTACACTTGTAATGTGAGTAGGCAGAGGTGAAAATGTTTTATTTCAAGTTGCACGAATGTTAACATCATTTGCCAAAATATGTCAGCGTTTGCATATTATGCACTTAAAACTACATTCCAGCTTATAACATTAAAACATTAAACACGAGATTACGTTTGTGTATTTGCTGCAGGGACAGACGAAAGAGAGAGCTTTTCTTGCCAACATGGAACAGCAACTGAAAGAAAATAGAGGCTTCATCTTACCAGAAGCGGTGAGAAGAAAACAGAGTGAGAGTGAGAGTGGTGGCCCTCTCCAAGAAACCTTTAAAAATACAAAATGTATTTCTTGATCAATACATAGGCTAGTATGTTAGTGTTACTAATTGACTTGGTTGGATGGTTGGATGCTGTCATACTTAAAACAGTCTATATAGATGTGCTCGAAATAGCTGAGAAGGGGACTGTCACTGCTTAAAGCTACATAGCCTACTACAAATATTTTGGTTATCAGTGTTTCACCTCGATGTCAATCTCTTTCTTTTTTTACTGTAATCCTTCCTCAAAGCCGATTTTCTTTTTTATCTGGAGCATCAGAAACTTTTCTTGCACGCTTCTTAGGTTTTTCAGCCATACTCCTAGTTGCTGTAGCTATACTCTGTCGCTACGGTTGCTCCCCTCAGCTCTGGCAAACCAGAGCCATGTAGAGAGAACTATCTGAAGTCTTCGTGAATCATGTGACGATGGCTCTGGTTTTACTACCGGTGCGCCAGTGCGGGAATGTCACCACAGACACAAGATTTAAAAACTCTGGTATACTGCACTACAGAGAGATTTACCTGGTGGTGAGACTTAATCAGCATTGTGTGAATTCGTCTGGCAACGACTTGAATGTAACCAATGTTCATTTATATGTAAAAGTCCCGCACTCAAGCTTTAAGTCTTTCAATTTTAGCTGGCTTCATTGAGATAAGGAGCTCTATACTGGAGCACTCAGTAACAGTGTGCACTAAAAGTGTGCAGAGCTAATTTTACATAAACTGGAACTTGCACATTATGTGTGGATGACACTGCAATAGCATTCACATAATTCTTCCCCTCTCTCTTTTTCTTTCTCTACAGACGGTGGCAAACGCCTTCTCAGCATCTATGGTACTTGTTGTTCCATAAATAACCTGTGTCACTGTAACCTTTAATCCTACTAAGTGTTTGCATCATCGGGCAGGTCAGTTATTCGAATATCTATTCTTGCAGGAAGTGATAGGTGTCGGACCAAATGCCAAGTCAAGCACTGTGAGTAGTGAAGGAGACGGACAGACCGGCAGTGTGATCCTGGGCCTCTCACACTGTTTAGTGTCTGCAATGGTGGAGCCAGGTCAGAACCAAACACAGAAAACTGTGGCAAGTTCAACAGTGGGTAAGAGATGTTCATTTTAGTTTATTGTAGACATTTACCGTATGTGTACTGGGTGGATATAAAACCAGGCTTTTGTAATGCTAATCTGTGTGTTAGATTTAAGTCTCAAAACTATTGGACCTGGGAGCTACATTGGAGAGAGCACTTCTCTCTCAGCCAAAGGAAACACCATGGAGATCAACCTGGAAAGTCTGGCTGAAAATAACAATGGTGAGAAAAAGCTCATAATGAAAAAGATGATGGCAGTAATCAAACTGTACATGAAAAAAAAAAAGAATGATACCCATAATTTTGCATCCCCACCTACCACAAATAAGGTATACCGGTATTTGCCACTTTGTTTTGCCACCTTTTGCAATGCAACTTCATTTCACTATAGTAAATGACCCTGCACAAACTCAACCTACTTTAAAAAAAATCTAATTCATTTTATCATTGCATGCTTAGGGCAGATTCATTTGAAAGTTGACTTTCATACAGTAGAGAAACTGGAGGAAATCAGTGTTTGCATGCACAATAGGAAATACACATTCTCAAATTGAAAACACAGTGCTGTGGAAGATGACAGGCATTCATTTTGAATATGTGAAATGGGTTAAAGCATGCAAAACGACACTGGTATGGCATTTTTAAGTGTTGATCACCTCCACTGTGTGGACAGGTTCTGCAGCAGCTGCCTTCCTGACATTAAATGGGATGGAGAGTCTGCTTAGTCATCAATACTTTAAAACAGAAAACAGGACAGAGATGTTCTCGGATGTCATCACTGCAATCTTACCCTCAGTGAACAACACCAACCTCACCGAGCCTGTCAACTTTACCATCTATCACAAAGAGGTGATGCCCAATTTATCTATCCATCTACTTTTTAAGATACTTTTTAAGATGACATACGGCTTACTATCTCTCTTTGTGTCTCTGGTTTCATCAGACATTACATGAATCTGGTTTAGTGACCTGTGTGTACTGGGAGGATAAAACAGAGGAGACAGGAGGAGTAAAGACCACAACCATGCGTTGGTCAGTAGAGGGCTGTTGGGTTGCATACACCAATGAAAACTACACAGTATGCAGCTGCTCTCATCTCTCCACATTTGCCCTCATCATGCAGATAGGGGAGGTATAATAGATTAGATTTTGATTGTGCATTTGCTAATACAAGATTCCACACCCAAGGTCAGGTTGATCACAGTATGTGTTTGCTTGTGTGTTTTATCTTCTCAGCCTCCACCAGACAATGCTTTCCTAGATTGGTTAAACCGAATGTGTGTGATTGTCGGGCTATTCTTCTTTGCCTTGGCCATCTTTACCTTCCTCCTGTGCAGCTGGAATCCCAAGATCAACAACACAGCCCGTCTTCACCTCTGCCTCAACCTCTCCTTATCTCATCTGCTGCTGCTGTGGAATGACAAATATGTTACACAAAAGGTACAATACGACTAAGAAGCAGATTTAATATTTTGAGGTATGAAATGTGACCCAGCTAAAGCCAACCATTCTTTACTGAGGGTGTTTCCAGAAACATTTAGTTGTTTCCAAGATACTTCTTATGTGTCTCCACAGCTGGCCTGCAAAGTCATGGCGGGCCTTCTCCACTTCTTAGTTGTTGCAAGTTTTGTGTGGATGCAGCTGGAGGCGCTACAACTCTACCTGTTAGTCCGAAGGCTCTCCAAGGTGCAGGTCATCCAGAGAGATGGCCTCCCCAGACCATTACTCTACCTGATTGGCTACGGTGTTCCGTTTGTGATTGTGGGTGTTTCTGCATGGATATATTCTGGTGGATATGGTGCTACTGAGGCAGGGGTGTGAGTAGGATAAACAGTAATACATGCACTCCTTCATATTCTCCTGTATGTCTGACGTGCATCTAGGTTGAAAGGATTATTTGTTTGATTCTGTTGCAGGTGCTGGCTCTCTAGAACGCGCAATTTCAACTGGGCTTTAACAGGCCCTGTGATTACTATCCTTGGAGTGAGTATATTTCATATTAGCAATTGCATCCCATCTACTTCAACGAAAAGGCCAGCAGCTCTGTCTGGTGTGTTGTCTAACTTTAACTTGTCTAGACCAATTTTTAGCTAACTGACAAAGAAACCAACATGCCCTTTAAGAATATTGTTATTAGGCATGTTAAAGGTGATACAAGATGTCTCTCTTGAAGCTCTCTCAATGTCCTGCTGGATTTATGGGGAAGACAAATTAAATGTGGTGCAATCCAAAGAGAAATTTGCCCTTATTCATTTTCTATTGGATGTGAGTGATTTGGCTCTCATAGCAGGCAACGTGGGACTTACCCTAGACACAAAAATAGGGAGGAGTTGAAAAGTGTTATCTTAATGAAAATTAGGGTTAAACATGCATAAATGCTGAATGGTGATTTGTCAAAAAATAATGCCAATGAAAAAGTGATGCAGTGATAGGCCAGGACGTGTAGTCTTTACCAGCTGTGGATAAATGTCTGTAGAGGAGAAGATTATTTGCGTAAATTCCTCTTTTTTATGTCACTTGCCACAGAGTCACGTAAATTGTTGGAGAAAGTCGTAGCTTGCTTATTTACACAATGTCAGTGTTGCACAATTTGTTGCCTTCCAGTGGGTCTTCACCATCAGCCTCAATTCATATCAAAGATATTCTCATGAAGACCCATTACTCTCTATTTTTTACATCAATTACAAGCACCTCCTAGCACACACTAGAGAGGACTAGGCTAGTATTGTGATATTAAAGGTTTGTGCGAAGCAAGGTCTTTAATGTATTTTTTTCTTTCTTTTTTGACATATGCAGTTCTATCTCATCTTAATCTCTGTGTTGTTGTTTTTTTAAGCTTAACTGGGCATTGTTCTGTGCTACTCTATGGAGTCTGAGACCCACCTTGGCCAACATGAAAAGTGATGTTTCTCAATCCAAAGACACCAGGTATGAGTGTTTGAGATTTTCTTTGCATATAAATGAAAAACATGACATTTGTGTCTGGATTGTGTTGTTTGACTTGTTCAATGGAATTGAAAGTAAAGTAAAGTTGAAGGTGTCAATTCATACATAATGTACATACAGTATAACAATATATCACAGGCTTTACATAATGTCCATTTGAATGTATTTGATAGTCTTATGTAAGTACACAATTTGATATTTAACTTAAATGTATGTACACTTCGTTATACACATTTTGTTAACTGATGGGGAAGTGTCAACACGTTAAGTGTTAAAAATACTGTACACAGTAGTCATCTATGTTTGAGTTATACGTTCCTAAGATAAAAAACTCTCTCTAAAAAAATTCTCATTTTTCACAGGTTGATTGTGTTCAAGATCCTGGCCCAGTTTGTTATACTGGGCTGTACCTGGATTCTGGGCCTGTACCAGACAAATCTTTTCTTCCAGGTCCTCTTTATAATTCTTAACTCCCAGCAAGGCACTTTCCTCTTCATCGTCCACTGTTTGCTCAACAAGGAGGTAGAGTCTTTATGCAGATGATTCCACTCTCGTTAATCTGCTCTCTGATACGTTTTCAGTTCAACGACAGCAATAAAAACAGCTGTTTTTCTTTTTGGTAGCATTAACACACAACTCTAAATGTGTTGTATTTCATTGTATTCTCTAGGTTAGGGAGGAATACATAAAATGGCTGACCTGTTCTTTCAATAAGTCCAGTGAAGGAGGATCTGTGGTGAGTTTTAAAGCAACAATATATTATACCAGGAACCACTTTGTGTAGAAGGCACTACTCAAAACATCTTCTGTGTGTCTGATCTGTAGAACATTTCTTTCACATGTCTTGCTGGAATTATGATTTGTGTACTGTTGCATGAATTTCACCCCCTATTCTAATGATGTATAAAAACAATATGAAAACTTTATTTCAACAGAAAGATGTGCCATCGGTGTCCGAGGACTTTGACAAGGCTGAATAAAAGACAGGCTAATGGTGATGAAATGAGTATGATAAAAGAGAGACAGAAGACAGAGAGGAGACATGCAAACCATATCCACTTTGAACCAGTAGTCATATTATTTGGTAACACTTTATAATACGGCCTGCAACGTACACCGTAATTCTTCTTAATTTACGGTGTAATTATTTAACAGTGTACCAGTACAGTACATACCGTTAGTTACAGTTGTAGAAGATGGTCTGTTTTATGTCCTGTCACAGTGCATATCAGAATAAGTACCCAGTAGTTAAAAATGCCTACTGCATAAGTTCTCTTTAAGTTCCTCCCAAATGCCAGATTGTTGTTCAGTAGGCCATACTGTACCCTGTAAAGTTCCCAGATTGTTACCCCCTTATTCTCTAACTTCACATCTTGTTCACTTATACCTACATGTATGTATTGGTATGTACCCTACTGGTACACTTATGTACAAATAATTACACTGTAAAATGGGACGACTTACGCTGTACGTTGCAGCCTGTATTGTAAAGTGTTACCTTTTATCTTTGTCACTGTTGTGGTTGGGGATGGCAGGTCATCAAATGCATATGTTTATATGTGTGTGTCTACTTCAGCTGTACCTACTATTATTCATTAGTAGTACATTTTCTGGTATGGATGACTTTCACTTGGGGACAACACAAAAAAATACCTGAAATGAACATGAAGTCATCATTATTGCAATTATTTTCCTTGTTCAATGCAGTTTTTTTTCTGTTTAGCTATATAGGCCACTTATTTTATCATTCAGAAATCTGAACTGCATAATTATGCACATAAGTACATATGTTTTAGGACTTTCTAATACAACAGCAAGTAAAATGTCACGTCAACCACTGACCTCTGTAGTGCACAGATGCATGTTTGTGACAGGGTTAGTAGCTACTTTTGTAGTACATATTCAAAGAGCTAGATTCAGCTAACGTTGGTGTAGAGAAAACTTGCTTGTTTTTAACTCTCTTTAGCTCTGTGTTCATGTGAACATACCATGACCATTAAAGTTTCACGACAGAAAGTGCAGGAGAGTCACAAATGTAAGCTCTGGTTCTGTACTATGAATCAGTCCCTAAGACGGTTAAGATGGTTCTTGCATGAAGCATACACAGTATTTTTGTGAACTCATTGCATATTTGGTGAGCTTTGTCTGTTGTGGCTTTTATTATTTTCAGTCCATAATAAACTTCTGTTTCCTCTGAGTTTTCCCAGTTGTTTATTGCAATGTACCAGTGTTTTGACACCCTATTTTTTCCCAAATAGGATAGATGGGGTATCATATACTTCAGCTGTTATACCTGTGGTATATTGTATATAGATGTGTGGAAACAATTTCAGATGTTTATGATCAGACAAAGATACAGCTCATATTATTGCAGAAAAACAGCTGCTACATTGGGCAATGATGGCTGTGACCACATAATGGCCAAATGGTCAATGCTTAAACTCTTTAGTATGAAAGAAGAACTTCTACAGACTGAATGACACAAGCACTAATCTCTACCTATGTGTGCTATGTGACACAATCAACACAAACAGGACAACACAACACAGCATATGGGCAGCATTCAAATATTGGTTTATCAGACCGTGGTACCAAAATTGCAGTCCTGCCACACATCTCTAATAGAGGTGCTTGGTGACTGCATCTTCCATTATCTTCTTTTAGCTCCACTGTGAATTTGCATTGGTTTTGCATTTCCATCAAACCTTTAAAAAAAATGTTTAGGTGCAGACTTCAGACAGTCAGAAATGGTCTGCAGATTTGACTTGTCATGAGGTTCTGCTGTGCCTCTTCACTTCTCCTGGGTAAGTGAATTCCTGTTTTTGAGCAGATGTGTGAGAATCTCCAAACATATTAACTGAGGTTAGCATATTTGACTGGTCCCTATTTATTAATTCAAAGACTATGCCAGTGCTGCAAATTTTTCTATTTGAATATAAGGTTGTTTAGACAGAGCATGATTTATTTTAGATCAAAGTTTTGAGACATAAAGAAAAGACTAATCATTCATTGAAATAATGGTTATTATTATGATTAATGCCTTTTAATTTCAATTTTATCAAGACATCACTGGTACTTTTAAATGTGAACCTTTAAATGTAATATATATAACTTCAAATTTCTTCTAAGGCTGCATCTCTATATTTAAAAATATTCAGTTAAAATTGATATTTTGAGATGATCATCATTTCTTGTTGTTTGATATTTCAAATTAAAATGTTATAGTTTATACAAAGTTTAGCAAAATAATTTGCAAGGCACTGAAAACTTCTCCCTAACTCGCCATTGTTTTGTTTTTTTTGTTAGGCTCACTGACTCATCCCTGTCACTTGTGATTTTCCTCCTGGTACAGATGATATTCATTTACATACTTGCAGACAGCACAAACAATACTTCTAACAATGGGTGAAATAACCATTAAATCATCAGTATTGCCAATATTTCTTTATTAAATAAAGTTAATAAAAATGTATACATGATTTGTAGTTAAAGAACTTAAAACTTGATGATGTGATGGCGGGAGAGAGAGAGAGAGAGAGAGAATTGTGACAATTGTGACAAAGGTCTTGAATGTATGTTTTTCTTTCTTTTTTGACATATGCAGTTCTATCTCATCTTAACCTCTGTGTTTTTTTCTTTAAGCTTAACTGGGCATTGTTCTGTGCTACTCTATGGAGTCTGAGACCCACCTTGGCCAACATGAAAAGTGATGTTTCTCAATCCAAAGACACCAGGTATGAGTGTTTGAGATTTTCTTTGCATATAAATGAAAAATATGACATTTGTGTCTGGATTGTGTTGTTTGACTTGTTCAATAGGATTTCTTGTTTCAAGGAAGTTGAAGGTGACATAATGTACATACAGTATAACAATATATCAATGACTCTACATAATGTTCATTTGAATGTATTTGATGCAAATACACAATTAGATATTATAACTTAAATTTATATAGAGTGAGAGATAGTATCCACTGAAGAAATGCTTTGTAAGTGATAATTAGGAGGTTTGGAGAGAAGAATAGACACAGGTTAGAGTTGGATTAGGGTTGAAAGTGTGGTCACAGTAACTGTTGGTCTTAGATTTGTACTAATTTGAGGGTTGGGATGTTGATTGTGTTCAAGATCCTGGCCCAGTTTGTCATACTGGGCTGTACCTGGATTCTGGGCCTGTACCAGACAAATCTTTTCTTCCAGGTCCTCTTTATAATTCTTAACTCCCAGCAAGGCACCTTCCTCCTCATCGTCCACTGTTTGCTCAACAAGGAAGTAGTCTTCAGCTAGCTCCTCTCGTCTTTATTTTGCCTTCTCACAACATGTCATTCAACTATTGTTACTAGGCTAATACTATAAACACAATATAAATAGAATGTTAGGTGTTTTAAACAGATAAGCTACACTGATTTAACCTATAATTTTTGATACAGTGGATAGTTTATGGTGTGTCATGTAGCATTATTTTTGTGGAACGATTTGGTTTGTAGTTTTTGTGTGTTTATGTATATTTTGTAAAGCACTGAACTGTTTATTTGTACGCTCCAGGTGCGAGAGGAGTAGGCTACATGAGATGGCTGACAGGCTCTTGTGGAAAAGACAGATCTGTGGTGAGTCCCTGGAAATACAACACACTTAAGCAATTTCTATGTAAATTTTACTGAAAAGTTCAAACAAACTTACATGTACCACTTTACATCCCCCACTATAAATCCCTAATAAATCAATTTAAATGAGGCATAGCCCCAATTTATCTTACCATGCCATATTCAGTGTTGTATGTGAAAAACATGAGCTATCCCCCTGGCAACAGACAGTTTTAAACTGTTGCATTACACAGGACTGTATATCAATTTCAACAACACTAACAGTGATTGTAATAATTTATTTCAACAGAAAGATGCACCTTCAGATTTGGATAAGCCTGAGGAGCAGACAGATGAGGGTAGAAAGGATGCCGACTAATCCTGATGAAGTGAACAGAAAAAAGGGAGAAGAGAGACAGAACTGAGACAACATCATCTGTCATGTCATTATTTATAGTTTTTATAAATTCTAGTTTAATTAATGAAGACATTCAAGATGAATGTCTGCATCTTGAGTGCATCATTGTTCGTCTCTTATGGTGCTAGCTGGCTATTTTCATTGTACAAGGACTGAAACCAAAATGTTTTTAATTAAGTTTCAAACCGTGAGTGCTATTCTTTCTCCAGGTACTGTACTCAGGTTTATTTAGGTGTAAATAATTGTACAATACAACAATTAATGTTGTATTAACACCGTCAATTAATATAATGTTGAATACATTTGAGATGTAGCAAGTTTGATAGTCATTTAGAACATGTTTGATAGCTTTTAGAGCTCATTTCTTATGTCCTTGTAACTTATTACATTAAACTAACTATAACAGCTATTACAAGTATTTTTTACTCCTGAATATTTTATAAAATGTGCCCCATAATAGTAGAAGTCCTCACAGTGTAATGAAACACTGGGAAGACTTCACCATCTCTACACCTAAGTCATTTGCTTGTGTGTGGGTGCTTCCACAAACATGTGACTACCCATACCCTTCTGTCAGTCACTGTCTAAAAGAAACAAACTTTCTACAAAGTACAAACATTCATGTCTCAGTTGTTTCTTCCTCTTTCTATTTGTATTATATTTACATGAGAGCTGGAATATTTTGAGGCGTGCCAAACTTTACAATACAAATTCAAGGGACAGGCAAAGCCAAGCATGTTTTGTCTCATTTACATTGTATGCATTTAAGTTGTATTTACCTCGCACAATAATTTAGAATAACATACCAGCGGTCACAAAAGCATATTAAACTTAAATATTAAAATTAGATTGGTAACATGAACAAAACAGGATCAACCTAGTTTAACCTAGTTCAACCTTACTTCTTTGTAAGGAGGTCTCTGTCAGACTTGAATGTAATGTATGCATTACAGAACAAAATAAAACATTTGGCTTACTTCTTTTTATCATCTTTGGAAGGGAACATTAATGTGCACTCCACTTTTGGCAGAGAGTCACTTTTAGCAACCATCACGTCATGGAATCATTAGTTGATTTATGTATTTTTTTCACAGGGATAATGCAAATTATTCAATATTATTGTGGCAGTGTTAAACAATTGCCACGTTTTCTTCTTTGGAATTCTTCTTGTCGACATCTGAATTTCTGTATGTGCTGCCTCATAACTTTTAAAAATAAATGAATGACGGATGTCACTGCTCGTAATACTGTCTGCACTAGAGGTTTATATCAGCAAATGTAAAATCTTTAATAGAATGGCTATGGTGGAACTATTATCTGTCAAAATTACCAACTGCACGTCAGTAATGAGGGACAACATAAAGCAATTTGCGTCATCATTTAATATGAGAGCTGTAAAGTAATATTACATGATAAGGCACACATTTTGTGTGTATACATTTCAGAAAAACTGTGCACAGACATCACTGGCTTTAGCTTGCATAGTCTGCAGTATACGTATATGTCTACCTCAAGGGTGCAACATTTAATCACATATACAGTAATGATGGTAATTTTAAAGACATCACCTAATTTAAATAATATTGGATAAAGTGTGAATCCTAGTGTGTCATTTTGAGCTGTGCCTTTATGTCCCAATGAAATGGTACAGGAGCATGTGAAGGTAAAATTGCTTATAATTTGAAGTCATTTCTTTTTTTGGTACACAATCTTATTCAGTAATGGGGTTGAGGAACAGTGGCAATAAAGAGGAAAAAGCTTTGAATGGGGAGGAAATCATTTCATCAGGACATTCATGCCAATATTAGAAAAGATCAAAGGAAAATTCCCTGCATCCTTTTTATCTGTTCTAATTTTTTTTGCAATCAATCCCAGGACAGACTGCTGGCGAAGCAGAGGAGTGATCATGGGAAATAGCTAGTGGCTCTAAAACCTGGATGACACTTCTCAGTCTTACCAATTTTAGATGATAATGAGGACTGACCACTTACCCAGTAGAACCACAGCGGAGTGACTGGGTTGCAGATTACAGAAGTCGCTGAAATCCCCTGTGCGTCCTCTTTTCCCATCATCTGCAACTTTGGTGCTCTTAAGCTACAGACACTTAACTACACACTTACAAGTCCACTTTTGAGTAGCCAAGAGTGGAAGATGTGGTTGTAAAAGTGACCTTGATTACCGCTAAACATAGCCTATTAGACGATTAAAGGTGCACTCAATAGATCACAGACTTTTTGCCAAAAATAAACATAAAGTGGAGGTATTTTTCAACAGTGCCAATCACTCCTCTGTTACCTCAATGACTGCTGACATTTTAAGCTCTCTACAGGAAAAACCCACTCTGCTTAGTGTAATTACTAGGAATGCTCCACAATGAACTACCTTGAAATCTGCAATATTGATGCAGAGCTGGCATTTTAAGTTTGTAACAAGTTGTAGCTAAATATGGCACATAAGCAAGCTTAGAAGTTTGTGATGGCATTACTTCACCAAAGTCGGTAGAGGCATTGATACCAGTGTAAAAGTTTGTAATGTTGGGTAGATGCATGTAACGTTGTTACATATTAACATAGTTAGGAACAGTGTTATTTACAGTGTTTCAGCCTCATGTCTCTAAAGTACGGCATCAGTTACCCAACACGGCCAAGCTTGAAATTTGTGAGTCAAATCCAGTACACTGCAGAATAGAACATGAGACACATTTGCTGATGTTGGTGTAGTTTTCTATGATTACCACTAGATGTTACCAAAGAGCCATATTTTACTGACTGTACCTTTAACTGTGTGGGTTTTATGACAGCTTTGGGTTGTAATGTTCCTAAAACTGCTTCTAAACAGCCCCTGTTGACTGTGAACCTTACATAGTGGCTATTATCTGCAGCTGGTTTTATGCATTAACTTGCATTGGCATTAATGTAAGCAACCCCATATATAACTGGGGTTAGATTTTTTTTTTCTGTTGCCAAGAACAGGTTTAAGCTTACTTTGCACTGCTGTTTTATTCACAGGATAAAAATTAAAGCAGGGCAACGGAAGTTGAGATATGTTTTGCCTTTCACCACCTTTAGCTTCCTCTTTTATGCAAATATTATAAAAGAGTAACTTTGTGCGTTCAACTTCCTGTTTAATGATGTGAAGCGTCTGTAAGGATCAGCTGGAACTCTGTGTTCTGTCTGCTTGAGTGCTGATTGCATCCCAGTTGAGTCTTGTGATGATGCCCTCAACTCTGTCCAGGCATGAGGCCACTGACGACACAGCCAACATTCACACTCTAAAAACCCTGTTCACAGTCATTTATTCAGAGTGTCTTAAACACTGAATCTATTCAATATATAATCTGACAGTTTTTCACAAGCATGCACAACAACTGAGAAACATACAAATCAGCTTTCTCATATGTTCCTAGAAAACAACTTCAGGGAATTCTGATTCAGTTCGTGAACAACCTAATCCATCACTGCAGAAGTCTCATGACTTCCAGTAAGTAGCACTAATATCAGGTCATTTAGTTCTACATTTTGCAATTTCACTGCTTCAAATGTATACATTTACTAGACAAGACATTAGAGGGGTCTTCAGTTTTGTATTTCTGTGAATTATAAATGTTTCCCATCATATAAAACTCATTATCTAATGTTTCTTGTTGTTTATTTAGGCCATTATTCTAAAAGTGGGTTCCAATTGCTGTTGATTCCTACTGGATCTGGTTTGGGCTCTTTGCATAAGCAATGTCTATGATCCTTCACTGGGTGCCAAATGGTGTCAAAGCATTTCTAACAACCTACAGATCTGTAAATTTGTTATCTAAATCAATAATGTGTGCATCTTTGCTGCGCTGGAGCTTTAAAAGGCAATAATGTTAATGGATGGAAAACACAGTTGCATAAGCACAAATATTAACATATTTTAAAGCCTCTAACAAATGTTTCAGACACCCGTGCCCCCATGGCTCTGACATGACATTCAAACTACAGCTGCCTCCGAAAGAAATAATGGACCGGGAGAGGAGTGAAAAGCAAGAGAATACAGTGCTCAGGGTTAGCTTCAGTGTCTCTCCCTCTCTCACTCATTGCTCCTCTTCTCAATACTATACTTGGTTACCATGGAAACACACTTACAGCGCCTGAGTTGTGAGGCCAGTCAGCTGAAATACCTCATCTGGTAAACAATCCTGCAATCTGAACTGAATAGGTTGGGTATGCGTTTGAGTTTGTCACATCATATAGACGTCAGCCAAAGGTAATGGGTGCCAGAAAGGTGGCAGGACCAGGGGTGGAACTGAGACAGCAGTTGTGACAACTTTAAACTTTTCCTAGAGCGAGTTTTGATGTTTTATTTCACTGACATTTAAGCAACAGATACTGTATGATCCTGTTTAATCGACTAGACTAGGAACATAAGTAAGCTGACACAGGTAACTAACTGCAGCCATAGGCTAATGTTTTTTTAGTCATTAAGGTAAAAACGATACACAGAGAATCAGTAGGCAGTGTTAAACATCACTCTCCATATTTATTAGTAAAGTTGGTAGAATTTCATGCTATACCGTGCCTCCTACACCTTATCTTCATAGTCTTCATAGTGAATTTTTAGAGCAGTCATGTCATGCCTATAATTATCATTATAATCATTGGAACCCACTGAACAAGAGTTAGCTTTAAAGTCCAAATGAAATGAAATTACTTTTTTTTTGTCTGTTTCAGTGAAAATGTGTGCTCTGTAAATCACTTGCCTTCTCTTCATTTTAATAATGAAATCTATGAACAATATGTTTAAGAAACCACACTGACATTATTTCTGATCACATAAGTGATGAATAAATGTGATTTCAGTCGGACTTGAAGTGGAGGAAACACAGTTGGCAAGCCAAAGCACACCAAAACAGAAAAGTGTAGAGAGGAATGCACCCAGCTGAAAAGATTTCTGGAATGAGAAGGCATCTGAAATTTGATTCATTAATGGAGCGTCCAATGTCATAGCCCCAAAACCATAAGTAGTGGCATGATGACAACACTGCTTGCCTTCACACTAATAGTTAGCCTCACAAGAAGGATCCAAAATTAAAGTCCCTGGCAGTAAGTCGAGAATATAAGAGCAGCTATTAATTGTTTGACTGTCAGGAAAAGTGTCCCATGCATCAAAATGGCTTTGTACGTGAGAGCGAAGTTAGGAAAGAATTATTTATGGCTAGACGGCTGGATGAGGCTATTAAGAAATGCAAGCAGACAGGCCAGCATCTTTGGGTCCCGTAAAACGATCAGCACTAGCCTGAAACCTGACATTTTGTAGCCAGACAAAATTATGCTTTTGAAAATATGAGTCATTTCTTTACCGTCATATTGGCCCACTAATGACAGGGCCTGACAATGGCCAATCAGTCTGCCCGTGTCCAACACAATACAGGGTATCTCAACAAATACTGTCTAGACAGCTATGATGTTTGGTACAGATATATTCCTACTGTTCTTTCATCTAGATCCACCATCAGGTAAAACATTTTGCCTCCCAAAGACGTATCTCAAAAACCAATAACTTGATTTACAAGTCAAATTTACTGTCTCTCTTTTCCCCCAGCTTAACTCTTGCACACAGCTCAACCAGTTAGCTTGAGGCCATTAGTTGAATCATATGTGCAAAGGTAAAGATGGAGCAAAAACTTTTTAGCCAGGTCTAATGGAAGGTGAGTGAGGAAACTCACTCCCCGCTCGTTTCTCTCTACCTTGCTATGATTTTTGCCACCTGTTTTTGTTTTTCTCTTCCAATCTACTAATTTCCCTAGATTGCATTCAGCCAATAAATGCAATCTCAGAAAAATAGTAGATCAGTTCTGAGCAAATGCAGTCTAGACGGGATTATAGGAACAGGATTTTCCCAGTTAGTATTTTGAATGTAGGACTACGACTTAGCTGTGTGGATGTTGAAAAAAAAGTAGCATTGCTGCATCTGAACCTTCCAAATGATGTGGATTAATAATGTAAAAAATTACTTTTCATGCAAGAAATCATTATCCATTATTGCTATAGTGGCACAGCTGTGTTTTTGCATATTGTGTACAATGTAGCCTACTGTGTGTGGAAGCATAGGCATTAACTAGCTCATCACCCATGACTACATTTCCTCACAGTATAGCAATAGATAACAGATTTGTTAAGCATCATGCCAAGACAAACCATTGTCTTATTGCTTGACTCTACAGGCACTGATAATGAGAAAATATTAATGAGAGTCTCAGCACCGCATCAGTCTGTACAGCTAATAGTCGTCCACTGACAGAGAAAGAAGACAGAGACGGAGAGAGAGAGAGTTAATGAGCTGAAGCATACACGTGTGTTTGCATGTGTCTGTGTGCGCTTGCTTTTGTGAGTGAGAAAGACAAGGAGACAAAAAAAAGAAAGACAAGTGAGAAATGAGGAGGGGAAGAGTGTTAATTGAGTATGATCACACCTCCAGTATTCCTTCCTCCATATTCCTTCATGTGAAACAGGCAGTATCAACCTCCCTGCTGCCCACACATCATCAGGGGCCTTCTCATTCCTAGCTCTGGATTTGCACTGTTTTTCCACAGCTTGATTCATAAACTGCTGGAGACTTATTCACCCCCCCCCATCTTTCACTCTTTTTAAAGCTTCAACTGTGCATGTGGACAAGGCGGAGAATTAATATATTACTATAAAGAGGGGAGAAGGAGGAAAAATAAATTCGGGAGGGCGCTGACAATAGAATGGGCTCTGCTCATCTTAATGTAGACAGACCTATTGGCCGCTTTACATTTATTGGGAGCTTGGAGCAATACCTCTTTCATTGCCCCAAATCATGTGCTTACAACATGTGATGCTTTTTTGTCAATAATTCACCGCCCTGTTTGTTGATTGTGACTGAATCTGTCAAAATAGAATTATTCATATCATGGAGCAAAATCCTGCTTCCGTCCTGTCTTCCTCCTCTCCCCTCCCACCCCTTTTCACTTTTTACAACCGCATCTGTTAATTTCTTACTGTAATTGCCAATAAAGATTTACATAGGCTAATCAGGTTGTTTGTGGTTTCACGTGTTCGTCTGTCTTTGTGTCTGGAATGTCTGTTAAATGTTGGTCTTTTAATGGTGAAGAGAATATGGGATATGAGTCTGACTGCCTTGTATCATTGATACATGTGTGTCTCTGTCACTCTCCCATATACTGTATGCCTACTAATAATTCTAATTTTGCAGACTTAATGATTTATTCAATATTATATCAATACCATTTGCTATTTTTCTTCAACTCCACAGTCGTTAATGAAGGATGAAGGCAAGTGCTGCCACAAAAGTGTATTTGCAAGTATTCACTTCACTGAAAAAGAAGCCAGCTGTAGAGGCAGATGCCCACTGCAGTTCAACTATATTACTCTACGCTGAGGTCTGTGCATCCTCTCTCTCTCTCTCTCTCTCTCTCTCTCTCTCTCTCTCTCCCTCTCTCTCTCCCTCTCTCTCTCAGTCATCCTCTCCCGCCGTGCTGCTGAGCATGCGACGTTAGCAGTGGATGAAAAAAAAAAATCTCTCTATTCTTGCTTCAGCCAACGGACGCATAATTTGGAAGGAAAATAAGTGAAGGTACTGTACAAAAATACACGTTTCTGTCTTACGATTTTAATATCATTTATATCTTTTTTTTTATGTTGCCTTGGTTTGATAAATTATATGCGATGGATGCAAGCGACGGCAGAGCGAGCATGCACCTGCACTATAGACTCCAACGCTCTGCTGGGTTGAGTCCTCTTGGTGCAACAGAAGCCCATATGGTTGATTTTAGGGCATGAAAACATGTTTTTCTGTTTGGGGTTTGCATCAACTGCGATTTTAAGCGGACTTGTGATAATGAATAATGGTTTAAGTGTATGGAATAAGATTTTATTTCTGGTTATTAGTCCACATTTACCCAGTTTTGCTACAGTTGTTGCTTTATACCACAGCGCGCTATTTCTGCATGTTTGGGTTTAAATGCCAAACAGAAATTATTAAAATGTGTGGACATAGATTTAAAGTGTCACATGAAGCCAGGCTGGTATTTATGCTGAGTTCTGCGGCCATAGGATGGACGGGCAGAGTACGCGCCATGGACAGATGTGCGAAAAGGGATTTAGTATCGAGGGAGGAATCACGCAGGGGATTAAACTGGCGATGCGTGAGTGTGTGTGTGTGTGTGTGTGTCGCTCTCTCTCTCTCTCTCTCTCTGTATGTGTGCGTGTGTTCTAGCTTGTGTTTTTGAGGGTGAATGGCCCAGCTTTCCAGCAGTGTTGACCACTCTGCCGCACGACAGGCGCCACACTTTACCTGCAATGAGGGCTTTGGTGTCAGCTGCCCTTTACTTCTCCTGTGCGTGCGTGTGAGTGAGAGAGCGAGAGAGAGAGCGAGAGAGAAAGAGAGAGAGAGAGAGAGAGAGAGAGAGAGAGAGAGATTTCCTGCCAGCAGCAGCAAGTGTCCGACTACTGACCGATGGACCACACAGATTCCTTCGCCCACACATGTTGGACTGCCAGGCACGAGATAACACTTAGAAACTATGAACAGCATTTCAAATCATTTATCACTACGTTAGTTTCTTTACACAGCTAATGTTCATGTGTCTACCAATACATACTTGTGTCTGAAACGGCAGAGCATGACGGACGGAGTGCAGTGCTTCAGCACCATGGACAGAGCATGTAAGAGCCACATGTTGGGGAAATTGAATGGTTCTAAGATGTGATAAGGATATGCTTGAACATGATCTGCATGCATAATTTAAATAGGCACCATTTTCTTGTTCACTTAGGTGATTGGAGAATAATAACAGGAAATATTTACAAAGGAATCAGGAATTCTGTTCTATATGGGAGTGTTTGGCTGCCACTTATGACTCAGTAAATTTGAGATTAAATATGTCTACAATTCAGTCCAAATTACTATAAATAAAGTATATGAGAAAATGACAATAAGTGATACACATTTGTTTCTAAAGCTTGTAAATAGATTCATTTGAATTCAATACAGATGCCAAGAAACCTGCTATGGATAATTGATATTGGTCTCAAACTAAAGATGTGAATGTCAATAAGACCACATTGTTTCTTTATAGTCAGTGCCTGATCAATAGTTTATAAGTGTTCCCTCAGGTTTCTGCTCAAAATGACAGAGGGGTGTATCGGTTTGCTGAGTAGGTGGATTCCCTCTTATACAGTGTAGTAAATTTGCTTTCAGTACAGTGAATAAGGAAAACCTCTCCTAGTGCCTTTGCCATCCATGCCTAAGCCTGACCCCATCAATCACTGGCCACATCAACTTTAATTAAGGAGAAATACATAAGGAATACATGTCAAGCTATTACGCTCCACATTATTTCCTTCTTTTATTTCACCCCTTTGGTTTTCACACATTGCTTCATTCTCTCTCCACCGGCTCCATTCATTTGTCCCAGTCTCCTTAAATCCATTTCCTCCTGATGTCGATGATTCCTGATGTTGGCCTTGGAGGAATGATGAGCAGTCTCCAATGAATTGCAATCACAGATCAGTGGTGTACCAGGAAAAAGGGGAGAGGAAATCAGTAGGGGAGGCAGGCCTGGGAGACCTGAATAATGACCACCCACCTACCAAACCCAATGTCATGTTGCTATGTAATCTTCAGTTCATCAGAATACTATTGAACTACATTAGCTATAATTCAGGGAATCCATAGCGCTGACTGTTGGGGTTGCTCTCAAGAGGTGATGGATGTTATAATGCAAGAAACCTGAAGTGTAATTTTCTTCCTGCTTACTTCTCTTGTGTGAAATCCAAGACATGCAAACTGATAGTGTGGAGTTCACTTGGTGAATAAAATTAGAGAAAATAGCAACAATGCCAGTGAAAGACTTGATTACTTGAGCAGCATAAATACAGGATACAGTTAATTAAATATAGGAAAAGAAAGTCTAAAATATAACACCACCAAAACTAACATTATAAATAAATATATATAACAAGACAAAATTACATATAATACAAACTGAATACTCATTATATGCTGGTGTCCTCTAAATCAACAGCAATATTTAGTCTGATGGATGATTAAAATAAGATGGCATGGCAATTCGAACTAGGATGAATAAAAAAAGTGTTCCAGCAGACTCTCTCCTCACAACTCAAGCGTCTGATTTTCTATCAATTGTCTGGGCCAACTGAGAGCCAGATGGGCAGGAGCTTGGGTAGTTATTGAATAGTTAATAGAGAGCCATTATAGCCATTTTATTTTCTTCACCTAAGTGCACTGAGAGGCCAAGATGCTTAGGGCTCGGCTTACCTAATTAATTCACCTTGCACTTAAATACAGGTCAAATAACTGATGGTCCTGATGTGGTGGATTGCATGGAGTGATGGAATCAATTGTAACTGATTAAACGGCAACAAAATACAGGGACGTTAAACCCACTTACTTATATTTATGCATAATTCATGTGTGACAGGACACACCTTAAGTTATAATATATGTAAAATTCAATAGGCATGCGATAGTGATGTGTAGTGTGTGTTCTGTTAATTTGACGATTGCTGATGGTGTTAGGATCCATGGTCTTTGTCTGGTTTTGTATAGTCTTTGTGGGGTTTCTGGTCTTATTTTGAAATCGTGTCTCATGTTTCCACTGTGTTCCTGCCCTCGTGTCTCTGCCTTGAGTGTCTTCACATGTTCCTCGTTACTCACCGGTGCTTGATTTCCCTCATTAGCCTTTCCCTATTTATGCCTGTCCTTTTCCTTTGTGCTCTGTTGGGTCCTTGTCTTTTGTTAGGTGTTCAGTGTTTTTCATGTTCCAGTGTTTACGTCTTATTTCATGTTGGATGCTTTCAGTGCTCCATGCTTTTTGAGTTTTCATGTTCCTGTGTTTGGACTTACCCGTGTTCGCTTGCTTGTCTACCTACCTGCCTGCAAATCAAGTAAGGATTAATAAACCTTTAAACGGCTTCCGCCTCTGTGTATGTCTGCGTTTGGGTCCTACTCCTACAACTGCTGAACCTGCATCTTAAAGATAATGGTGGTGGGGGGTGTGACTGACTGCTTAGTTGAATAGTTGACTGACTGATTCTGTCATTCATTATCTCTCTCATCAAGTCACTAAACCACATGCTATCTCACTATCAACAACTGGCTTTGTTGAGCTGTTGCCGTTAGCAACTCCATGCTGATACAATGTAACCTTAAAGGCACAATCTATGATCCAAATGTAAACGGAAGTAAAATCAAAACACAGGATTGAAACCTGCTATAAGTTGACAGGTTGATTGACAAGTTTATTAAATACTTAGACAACCAGTTATTAATGCCACCGATGCTGTAAAAAGTCTGTTTACACCAGTAATATGAGGGAAAATAGGACTACAATTTCAATAATAATAAGAAACAAATAAAATGCCAATCTTTCAATTTCTTTAATTACTAATGCAAATATATATGCAATTTACTATGGTCATAAAAATACTAATTGGGCCTTTAACTAACCTCATGTATTATAAATCTTTTCTCTTTCATCCATACATACTGTATATCTACGGAGGCTATACTGTCACCAGAAAAATATAAATCTCTGTACAATGGTGCATAAAAAAAGGGTTGCAGGGCTGTTGTATTATATATGTGTGCTCATATGTTTCTGATTCCTAAGTGTATATTCCAGGGCATAAGGGCTGTTGGCTCTCTGGCTCACAATTGGCAGTCTCAGATCTTTAGATTTCCCCACCAGCTCCACCTCCCCTGGCCTCCCTTTCCCAGCCACGCCCTCCAAATTGATTTACGTATCCATCAGGAAGTATTATGCAAAGATCCTCAGAGGGATAACCCTTGGGAGACATTCACACTTGCTCACTCCTCCACATCACACTCTTGGCCATGGCAGACTGTGCTCTCTTTGAGCCTACCAGCTGTTGCAGTGCTCTGTGCAATCAATACGACAGTCATGTTTCACAACAACCGTCACTCCTTCACTGCCAGCAACCTGTGGGAGGTCCCCTTGGGCAAGAGACTGGGAGACATGGTAGACAGTGATTCGCTGACAAGGTTTCAGAAATGCAACAGGAACAGCAGGCTTGAGAAATTCGGATGCAGTTTCATTAGCTGTACTTTTGCGGGGGGTGAAAGTGTTGATACCGCTGTTTTCTGTTCCATGGGAGGATGAGATGTGAAAGGAGTGCAGAGAGTGTGGACAGACAAGAAGCTGGAAAACAGGAGAAACCAGGGAAGGAATAAAAAGGAGGAAACATGAAACAGATAAACACAGGAAACAAGAATGTTACAGTATACAGGAGAGAAGACAGGCAAAGAACAGCGAGTGAGTAATGACAAGTTAGTGAACCACAAATCTCCAACACCACCTTAACCCCTTGAATGGTAGGTAATCTTGTAGGCAGGTATGGTCATGTTTCATACCTTCCAACCTAACTTTAATATAAATAGGGAGAAGGGTGATGGAAAATCAGTTTGAAATCATACAAACCAGTGTAACCCAGTGTTTTCAGTCCAAAGTTGAGCGTAAAGGGCCATGCTACAGAGTGGCACAGACTCAACATGTGCTGCCTCAATTCAGTTTGAATCCAACTTTACAAACGATGGTTCATTCATTTCAGTTGAATCAGCTGGTTGCAAAGGCATACTCTTTATGATTGCCTTCATAGCCACATGTAGATCCATGGAAAATACTGTAGGCAGTAAGCAATGAGGGGGTTGATAACCAACTTTAAGGAATGACTGGAAGCCAAATACCAATGTTCAGTGAACCCACAGCAGTCTTTATGTAGAGTCCAATCACCCGATGTTATTGTATTCCTTCTCTCACGTTAATAGATTTACAACTCAGCGCTTTATGAGTATAATTGGAGTGACAAAGTGGTGCAATATGACCTGACATTGACAAAATGTTTTTGACGGGGAAAAGCTGTTGAGCAGAAAGAGGGGGATGCAACGATGCGTGTCTGTTTGAGGGAAGGTGTTGGCTCTCTTGTGGCGACATACTGAAGCAGCGTGCATGTGATTGCTTAGATGTGTGTTTATGTACATCCAGTACAGGAAGATGTTGTTGACTGAGGTCTGTGAATATCTGCAGTATACGTGTACTGTATATCAGCCATAAGAAACAAACCCACACACACACAAACACACAAATGGAAATACTGACCAGTATATGTCAGAGCCTGATATAAATGGTACAGGTGGGAAAAAATGAATAAATGTAAGAATCAAGGGTCTGAACCGCTGCAGTTCTGGATCAACTCAAAAATAGAAAAAAAAACCAAATTCTTGTTAGTAAGTTAGTTTTTCCTCTAAATAAGCTAAGCTGCGTTCATATAGTGCAGTCAAGTCAAGCTTCTATGACACTATAAAGGAGGAAAAAATTATTCAACTAGTCTGATTTTGAATAAAGCCAAGCGTGTGGACGCATTTCGTATTTAATAATCTCCAGAGGAAGAAAGCGCTTGACATGACTCATACAATATGCAGCTGTTACTGTTAGGGGTGCTATTTTCAGGCTCTTACTGCAGTGCACTATGCGCTAATACAGAACTGATTTACTCGTGTTTTCAGTACACTGTAATACGCAATTGTTTAACTAATAAGTCTTGATCAAAATCACCATTTGACTAAAAAAATTGACAAATAAAGAGATAAATGTGGGGAGTATGCAGTTTTTAATTTTTTATTTGAATGACTAAAAGCAATTGCTGTCATTTAAAATATATTATTGGTGATAATGAGTAAAATACATTCCGGAATGGTAACATTTCGGCATACAAAAATAAAATCAGGTAAAAGTGGCAGCAGCTTATTTAATTTAGAATTGAATTGTAACCCCAGTAATTAAAATGGAATCATAAAAAAAAGAATGACATCATCCACTATGTTATGACCCACGCAAATTATGAGCCAAGCGTGTTATGCATGTACTACTTTTTGTCTGTATGAGGGTGTATCTGTTCAGTCAGTGTTTAGTGTGTGTGTGTGTGTGTGTGTGTTTACTGTATGTGTGTTAAGTAAGGACACCATCTGCCATCATCTTTACTTTGTGCCAACCCCCCACCCCTATTAACCCACACCCATGCTCACATACACAAAATCCTTCAGTGTTTGAGTTAGATGAAGAAAAAAAAAAAGTGGATATGTGTGAGAGAGAGGGAGAGAGAGGGAGAGAGAGGGAGAGCGTGCATACATGCTGGAAGAAGAGTGGGTGTAATGAAGAGAGCACTGTAATTGTTAAAGGGTTATGAATAAAAAAGCAAAGATTGAGCAAAAAAGAAAGTTGTGGTATTTCTACTTGGATTTCAGCATCTGTCATGTTACATTCACATTAGATGGATGCTTACATATTTGCCTGTACATGATCACACACACACACAAATATAGAAATACAATTACGTACAAATACTTGCACACACATACAAAGTGGATTTTGAAATAATGCCTTGTTTTTTTTTCTGAACTGCCCTAGATTCATTTGGCATCTGTGCTGCACACTCATATCTCTCTCTCTGTCTTTCCCTCTCCGTTGTTATCACTCTGCTTACTCAAACGCACACACACACACACACACACACACACACACACACACACACACATACACGTAGCCTGCCTCTCTTATTGAATCTCTCTGTATTTCCCCTCTCTTTATCCATCTTTCCCTCTGTCTCTCTGCCTCTCTTAGCACAGACTGCAAAGATCTGGGTATAAATATTTTAGCTTTGTCACCCACTCTGCATCTGCAGTTTCACAGAGAGACAGTATCTCTAGTCCCCCTGTGTGTGTGCTAGTGTGTGTATGTGTGTGCATCGTGTGTGTACGTCTAGGCACAGTTTAGTTGGATGAATATGTGGCGGTATGTTCTACTGAAGCATCTGTTTGTATTCTAATTTGTGCCATGGTCTAGAGAAACTCAGTGTTTCAATGTCCTGGCTTGCAAAATGTGCCCAGAATCAGCTTGATTTTAAATGTATTGTTTTTTGTCTTATTGTCTATATGCAAAAGGAAAATGGTTTTTTGATAGTACAAAACAATGTCCACACTATCCTAACCATACCTTTGCCATAGTATTTCCAAAAAATGATAAAAATACGATCCAAGAAGGCCGGTTTGTGTTGTAGATCCATGAGTGTGACGGCTTATTGGATGCTAAAACACTGCACAGCGGTTTATAATGCTATAAGACAGGATTTTACAACTCTTGAAAGTCATCACGACTGCAAATATTTTATCTTTTGTCATGACGATTGCAGTAGAAATGCAGAATTGCAGTTTGTTGCAGCAAAAGTTGAGAAAGGCTTAACTTATTTCCTGGACGACCCTGTCAATTTTTGCTGGAGCCTCACAACTGCTGGGGCAACAGATGGGGCCCATTCAAATGAATGAGAGGGCTGCGTTTTTTCAGTCAGTTGCAAAGTCATGGCTGTTTTGCCACATTGAACTTGGACGTCAGCAGATGCTCAACGATAACCCCTCAGTGATTAAGCTTGCTTAGGGGACAATCATTTCATTATTTCATAACATGGCTATCATTCCACCCACTGTACCATACGCCTACAATGCAAGCACACACCCACATACACATATAGACACAGTCTTGTACAAATAAAAAGTGCTTTATGTGCTTTATATTTGAATTTCTTTTTGCATATTCATGAACCTTCCTACTCACTAAACATGTAATTACTTGCTATTAGCTTAAAAGTTTGAAAGGCCAGCATCATTGTTGGTTGTTTTGATTGAACAAACTCAAATTAATTACTTAACAGCCATGGCATTGTATCAGCAACAGATTGTAAAGAATGTATTCTTCCTAAAACCTATTTCTTTAACCTCTTTTATTTATTGAAACAGAATAGGTTCAGTTTGTTGTGTGTGACAGTAGAAATGTCATCTCACCGTAAGACAGCACTATCCCAAATCTGTATGTTACGGTTTCACACATTTCCTTTCCTTGTGATGTTGTTTATCCTAGAAAATCAATATTTATAACTTGGAACAATGTAGATGCCAGGTTGTGATGCAAAAACACTCGTCTTTGGATGAGAGACATAAACAACAAGCAAAATAGAAAGTCCTCCTGGAAGGCCCCCTGAGTTTTTAGAGCTTTTTTCCTGAGCTACTATATCTCAAAAAGTATTTTCTGTCTCTCTTTCTGATGCATCAGTCATTGATCCATTCAGTCTGTCCTCTAAATTTTCTTTGAATTTTGCCTTGCTTGCAGGTCATACATATCACTTCAAACTAATAAACTGAGAGGAAAAGGGAGAGAGAGAGCTGGGTTTTACACCAGGGCTTTAATAACCTATTTGACAGCTAAACTGACCATTTTAAAGCATTTTGAAACAAAATTCAAATATGAGATTGTCAGCAACTGTTTGTATATTGATCTGTAAAAGGTGGCCAAAAACAGTAATGATAGACATTTACTCCATTGTATTAGTTTCTAAAAATCACACTATTCTCACTCACCTGCTCCAAGTCACCTGTGTCTGGCCTTTCTCCAGTTTCCTTCACTCCTTCTGTCTCCCTCTCTCTGTCCACTGAGTCCACGAGCGTCAACATGAGAATATTTGGTAAACTATTGCATGCTGTTCATATTTGTTCATATTTGAACAGCATGGGCCTGCATGATTACATGATGGATAGCTGCAGGTGAATGTAGGCTGTTGCCTTCTGAAACTTTGAGTTGATCCTTTCTTATTCACCTCCATGCCTCCTCTGCTGCCATCTATCTCTTCTCCTCTCTCCTTTTCTTTTGCCTGATTACAACAAAGTGAGCATGCCATAAGGAGCAGCATTTGGTTAATATAAGAAACCAGCTAAAGAAAGAAACATTAGGCTTTTCCTTTTCATGGTTACTGTTATAACGTCAAACACAGGTCAAACGGCCAAAGCACTAATATTGCTGGTCGTGGCCAGACCGGATACTAGTTTTGTCGAGACTGTGAATTTCTCGCGAGTTTGAGCGACAGCTGGAAGCTTGTGTCAGCTGTTTACTTCTATTAGTAGAGAATAGACCCCGCTCAACCCAGCGTCACTTCGCTGTTAAGCTTTTAAATATTACAAAAATAAGGTCACGGATTATGTAACCTATGCTTCGCAGTCTCAACAAAACTAGTATCGAACATCTGTGCGTTCGCGGTTCACCATAGGGAAAATTATTGTTAATTATTGTAAATTAATGTTGACTGGTGCCAAATTTTAAGCACATTTTATGCACTTTCTGAATATACTTGTACTTGGTACGTGTACCCCCCAAAATGTATTGTGATTGCGCCCCAGATACACACACATTTTTTCAGGCTTACTGAAAATGCAGGCCAGAAGCACTTGCGTAAAAGCAGCAATACCACATTATAAAATAGCTCTATTACAAGTTAAAGTCCTGCATTCATAATTTTACTTAAGTAGAAGTAAAAACACTATTAGCAGCTAAATATACTTAAAGTATAAAAAATAAAAGTAATAATTATGCCCCCTGAAAGAGAGTTACATTTTTACAGTTATATTATATTATTGCTTATGCTGTACTATGTAGGCAACATTTTAATCTTTTAGCTGCAATTATAACTAGTTGATATACTGTTGGGCAGTTCAGTCTATAAAAGCATGTTTTAGAATAGATCAGACATTTTTTGTGTATAATTTTGATCATGCAATTGATTTTGATTTGATCATTCAAAATATCTAGTTACTATGGCTGTAAAGTACAAGTTCCTCAAAATTGTAATTAAGTACGGTACTTGTTTGGAGGGCAGAATGATTCTAGTTTATTCCAGGGGATTAGAGATTAGAAACACATCTCTAACCTGCAACCTGCAGCCTGCAGACACACATCTGCACCCGGAAACTGCTTTTATTATGCCTACTGATTCCTTAATACAAACTGTCTAAACATTGACAGTGTGTATATGTGTGTACCTTCATTCATATCTAAAAATAAAAACATAAAAAACTTTGCGTTTTCCTCGTTCAGATTCCCTCAGATGCTCTGTGATGCTTAGTCAGCTTCTCAGGCTGAGAGTCTGGAGTCATGGAGGCTAAAATGTAGAAATAAGCTGTTGGCTAGAAGTAATCGATAGTTAAGATAGATAAATGCTACCTCTCCCCTCGGTCAATAATAATATTGATTGCTGTACATCCTCTGTTAAAACAAGCCAAGGGAAGTTCATTTGTTCTTCTTTTTCATTTTCCAGTACTTTTTTTAAACTTCTTCTTCTGCAGTTTTACTGGTGTGTAGTCACAGCAGAGCTGAACCACACAGACACACTGTAGGCCCCAAACACAAGCAGACATACGCTGTAAAGTGTGCACTAACCTAAGCCAAATGCACACCACATTGCACACATAAACACAGCGACACACACATACGTATGCGCACACACACACACCGTCTACACTCTTACCCCTAGGGGTTCAAATGATTTCACAAATGCTCACACTTAATCCACCAGCCAGGCGACAAAAGCTTAGATGGGTGTGCGTGAGAATGTGTGTATGTGGCACTGTGCTGTAGTTTATATGCAAAAATGAACGCACTTTTTATTTAGAAGTAAAAGGTTGCATTTATATATTAGTGTACTGTAAATTTTTGCAAACAGCTCACATAAAATGGATAGTAACTGAAATGTGAATGTGTTGTAGTTGAAGGACCCTCAGCGTTGGGAAGGCAACGTTCTAAAGCATGAGCATGTTTTTGATTTTTATTTTAAAGCCTCCTACAAGAGTGATTCTTGTCAATTCTGATTGTTCTTGTTTTTGTTCTCATAGACAATCCTGAAAAGTTTCCATATTCTGTCAGAGTTATTTTAAGTATCTATACTGAGCCACAGCTTATTTTGTTACGTAAGTGATTCAGCTGCGACAAACATAGACTATGTCTCTGATCTTCGCTAACCTCTTACTTAGAGAGGTCGAGATTATCATAATATTGTGTTTTTTTTCTGCATTTATTTCAATAAGCCTTAACTGCATGACAAATGTAGGCTTACTCTAAGTATTGTTCTATGATGGTCTGGACACAGAGGCCTGTCAAACATTTTATTACAGAGATTACAATATTACTTAATACATCATTTTATGTACAACAATGGATGTGTGTGCAACATTCCCAAAAATATCACACAGTTTAGATATGTGAATGCACATTACTTAGTGAATTGATTACAATTTTCAGTAACAAGAAGTTACTGGGGGATTGTGGTTTGAAATTCAGTAATTACAATAAAGCTCTGCTTGTTTGCTGTCTTACTGGGAGTTTGATGGAGGATTGACATCAGTTTACTCTCTCTGTGTTCAGTGGACAGACTGGTCCGTGACCTGTTAGCTTGGTGCAGGGGCTGAAGATGTGGGGAGGCACAAAAGAGAAGAAATGTGACCCCTGGTAACTCAAAAATTGTCAAATTGATATGTTTTGTGTCTTCTTAGCTGGATTGTAACCGTTAGCCATTGATAAGCCTCCATTCAGGAATCATCTCTGAGAGTGTGTGAACCAAGTGGCTTCAGTGTGAGAATGGGACTTCTGTAGTGCTGCATGCAGCCAACATTAAGCTAGCTGTTGATGGTCATTAAATACATTCAAAGCGTAGGCTGGCTGCTTGTTAAACCACAATATCTAGTTTTCTATTTCTACATGTGTTAAATACAGAATACTGTATGTGGGTGTGGAGGATTTGGAGTTGTCTAAAGACACTTTTGCTGGGCTGAGTAAAGAAAGCAATGCAACGAGTAGCTAATTACTTTTGCTTTTGAGGAATTAGAAAAGTAATGTAATTACCTTTTCATTGAGTAATATGTGGTGTGTTGATTACATTTTGTCCAACACTGATTATAAAGCCATTTAAGTGAGTGTCTATGAACAGTATCACATGGGACCCTTATGATCCCCTTTGTTTATTGTTTTTTTCTGTTTTTGGGGTGAAAATCAAATCCCTCAAAAACCCAATGAAACCTTGTCCTGACATTATCTTAACATTATTCTGAGGACATCCCCACCCCACAGAGATTTGTCATTCACCACCCGAGAGAGGTAGAGGCACGGAGACAGAGCGAGAGAGTGTGAGAGAGAAGGGGGGGAGGATTATCAAAGTCCCCATTCTCCCTCTAATCCACAATGCTCTACCAGAGACTGTGGCAACACCAGCACTCAGTTCAAAACCTAAACCCTTCTGCCAAAGGTTTAGTTAAAACATAGGCTTGCATTGTGGCTGTTGGCAGGCTTGGTTTATGTTCACAGGCATAGCTGTCAAGATCAATGGTTACTACTCATTTATGCAGCTCAGCATCTGAGGAGGGTTTGTGATAAAAGTGGAAGATTGAGCTTGGTTTACCTTCTAAAATGGTGCTGAGTGCTGAAAGGACCAATTTGCTGCATGACTGTAAACAGGCCATCATCAATACAAAAAAGATGCTTAAGTGTCGAAGTGAGACAAAACCAAAGAGCTGACATGGACATCTCTGGAGGTAAAATAGTTGATTTATGCCAGGGGGATTACTCTTTGTGTGTGTGTTTGTGTGTATGCATGTGTATACTCTATATGTAGGCCTATGTCCAAAGTACGTCAGGCGTATCCAAGCATGCATTACACTCCAGCAGCCCCATATCCCACCCAAAAACAAACACGTATCGATACACATACATTAACATCAAAAGTCACATTCTTTTTTATATACAATCACACACTGACGCACACCTTGAAAGGTTTCCTTCTGAGTCAGACTCATGATTCAGCAGACTACCTTGAAGAAGGACAGGTTCATGATAAAACACACATACAGTACACACAGACAAACACACACACACATGCATGCACAAAGCCATGGCATCTGTGGCAAGCATTCAAAAACCGAGATCTACAGCAGTTTCTGATGAAAGTTTTTTATCTTTTGTCACTTTATTTTTTATCACCAATGCTCTCCTTGTCTTCCTATTCTCTCTCTCTCTCTCTCTCTCTCTCTCTCTCTCTCCATCTCTCCTGCCTGAAGCTGTGCAGTTAGGAGCCTCAGTGGCAGATTTTGCCTGGCAGTACTAAGGACACATGCGCCTTGAAGGAAAGACAGAGACGGAAAGACAGATGGGTGGGCAATGGAGATAGATGTTATTTGTTGGAGGCTCAATTTCAGTCTTCCCGTTCCTTTCCAGCCCTTCCACTCTGTCAGTGGTGTAGTCAAGGAAATAATGGGCTAACTTTCAATTTACCAGCCCCCTGCTCCCAAATTATAATGCAATAGAGAAACTTTAGGGTCATTTAGCAGTGTTGCTAGTTACTTACAGCAATGTCGAGGTTTCTTGGTACGCTGTTCTTCAGGTGACAATTTACAGCAGTCAGACTGTTTTTTCATGCTTTCTCTGATGAAATTGGTCTCATTTCAATTCTAATTGGCATGAAGTCTGTGTGAAACGTGCAGGAACAAGACAGAGACTTCTCCAAAATGTCTGGTTAATGCTTGAGTGAGCCTTTGGCATCGTTATCTAACCAACAGTGACACATTTACCAGATGCGGGCTCCTTCTCAACCGTTCAACCGCTCAGCTGGCCCACCCGCCTCCTCCGACTTTATGACATCACCTTGGTTCTTGACTCACACACCTGCTCTCCTCAGAAACCTTTGTCTTTGCTGTTTGTTGGCAGTCTCACTTTCTTGCCTTACAGGGTGTTTATTAAAACGTTGAAGGAGTTTGGTGTTTTTGCTTCATAGGGCCTTGTTATGAGCATGGATGCACACACATAAACGACTGACATATTATAAGGTGTGTTGAGGGGATGGAGTGCACTTCTGGCATATTGAAACAAAGGTAGACTTTCTGTCACTTGTTACACATCAGATCCTTTTCTTAATTTTTGAGAATTACTCTAATTGTAAGGAGCTAAGACCTACATTATATTTGATATCATAAATGTGGTAAAAGCCTCATTAAATATGGCTGTTTATTATGAACAGGGCACACAGGAAACTACATGTGGGCATATAGCCTGCTTCATAACATACAATAATAAGAAGCATATACAGAATGTTTCAAATATGTGATTCATTCTGAGTTGGCGTCTTGTCCTGATGATCTCACAAAGATCATGCAGCATGAGGCATTATAATTGGATGTTTGCATAATCAAATTACAAATAGGAATTGTCCAGATGACCACTACGCAACTGACTGATTTTGTTATTTATTCATGTGTGAAGGAGATTTCCTCCTGCATTATTTGCCTGTTGAGAGTGGATGACATCATAAATGTGTATGCAGCAACGTGCTAGGTCAGATCACAAGCTTGCATATCTCCCATCATGTAGGCATTGTATCAAGCAAATTAAGAGATAAAGATGATATGATACAGATAAAGAGGTCATGACTTTCTCATTTCTCAAGAGAAAGTCTTTTTTTTTTCTTTCTGAAATTAGAAACTGAAGTGCAGCAAAGCATGACAGACATACAAGGCTCAAATCATACAACTGAATATTCAGACTCATAAGAGTATTTACAAGATTTTGAAGACACCAATGCAAGGAAAAATTTAATACATTTCCTGGGTGAAACTTTAAATTCATGTGAATTTATTGGAGCAAAGGCCTATCAATGCTCAATATTTTAGGATGTCTTCATATTCATGTAATAGTGAGGCACAATTACACACCTGACACAAGTAATGCTTAAAATAATTAAGCCCAATGGCCACTGTGAACTGTCTACAGGGAACAATTCTGGCATTGTTAGTTAGCCAGCTGGTTATAGAGGCTAATAGCAGAGCCTGGAGCACACTGGTGTCCATTTTAGATTTAGACATGGTGCTGTTTCCTCCCCTCTAATTACTTTCTTCTTTTTACCCTCATTCTATTCAATGTGAGGTAGAAGCCTATGCATGCAGAAGACTTGTTTGTGTTGTTCTGTGCGAGACCGATGAAGTGAGCACTATGTGGGATTTAAAGATAAATATGCCAGAGGCACAGATCCATTAGGGATGGATTGGCAATAAAAATCGGCCGTGAACTTTTGACTCAGATTGGCGCACCAAAACCCACCTGGAGATACTCTTAGTAGTAATGTCAGATTTGATTTTTTAAAATTATTTGTATAATATCTATAATCTACTGTAGAACCATACATGAAATACAAACTCCTGTATAATATTATTTATATTAAAAGAAAAAAATCAAACAAAAAGGCCAAATTTAAGTGAAATGGTGGATGGAGAAACTTGTGTAATATGGACTGTAAACTCTGCAGAGTGAGTTGGAGGTGAGTGAACCTTTTATGCATTAGTTGAACTCCAGTTGAGCACTGAGCACAGTTCTTTGTTTTTAGAATGAATATTATTACTCTAACTCACACCCTTGACATTGGCGGTCCATTAAAACATTGGACATGTAGACAAGCGACTGTAAAAACAATTTCACAGTTGCTCGTCTTTTTTGGCTTTGACAAGCTGAATATTCAACCAATGAATATTCAACCAATCACTCTAAGGGCCATTTAATACAGTAGTTGTGACAGTCATGCAAAGGACTTGATATTTAAAAGATCACTTTACTGTAAATGGTGTTTTGATTGGTCGGCTCTGACATTTCTCTCTAATAGCTGCTCTGAGCTGCAGTTAGGGATGAAGTTCAGAGTACCGTCACTTTGTCCATCCAGAAAGTGCTTAATTTCAGTTGGTCTTGACGCAACAGACTGTCAGACTAATGAGGTGTAAATGTACATACCATGCACTCTATTCCACTGTACATTGCACAAATCTCACCTTAGCAATCTCACCTTCCCTCTAATCATTCTTACCACTTTTGATCTAGCTCTCCGTCCCATCTTTCTGTCCCTTTGCTTTCTTGTGCTCCTCACATTTACTTACATCTTGACTCTTATCCCTTCTCATTTCCTTTCCTTAAGGTTAGTTTTCTCTGTTAATTTTGATGAAATGCTGTAAATACAAAGTATGGAATAAAACATGTGCAAACAGAGACACAGCCACCCCCAAAAACGAAATTTTGTAACTCATTTGTGTAACCCACCCAGGAACCCATGAGAGGGTGTGGAGGCTATACACATGCTGACTGCAACTAGCTATGAGTAAGGCTTCTCTTTGTATATGCATATATATATATATATATATGTGTGTGTGTGTACAGCTGAACAGAGGAAAAATGAATGATTCACTTCCAACCCTCTCATTGTATCAGCAGCTGCTTCTCTTTGATGTGATTATGAGTGGGGGAGGTAGTGAAAGATTGAGAGAGAGAGAGAACGTGGACATCTGTAAGAGAGAGATAAATAAGAAGAAAGAATTTTAACACTCAATGTGAATTGCTGCATAGGTGTCACGTCTGAAAATGTAAGCAATAATAGCCACCTAGCTCCAAGTCCCTTTCCGAGGTCATGTTGCTCAAGCCAGCGTCCGATTCAAGTTGTATAAGTGATGGTAACGTGTTTGAGCTAGTTTCAGTATTGATGTGTTTAGTGTCTACAGCACTTCACTATTATAAATACACACTGGAAGCTGAGACAGTAATCAGACATGGTGCCCATCCATTATTGAGAAGGCCATTGAGACCAGATAGAAAACGCACTACTTCATTGCCTGGTGAGGGAGCAACAAATGATATCCTTTCTCTGTGTTTCGTGGGATGATGAAATTCAAGTACTTGTTGGATTGGATTGTGTTCTTGGTATTTGGCTGTTTTCTCAACTCTCTCTCTACACCAGATATAGTTGTTTGATGTGACTATACCAAGCCATTATCTAGTCTTTTAAAATGAAACATAGTAGCTGTTATAGTCTAGGAACATCAAATAAATAACTGTGAGAAAAAAAGACCAAAAACATTAAGTCCCAACTGCAGTCCCCAGTGTGACTGTTGGACAGAATGAACAACAATATAATTTGGTGTTCTCAGAGCTGTATCAGTAGGGTTAAAAATTAAAACGTTTTTCCTGACAGTGTCAGGCCTAGCCATGTGGTCGTAAACTCAAAGGGGTTCAACCCTTTGTGGGCATGAGATTCAGAACAGATTTCTTGTGCACAGGTGGAAATTGCTGAGGTCAGTTTACCCAAAATATTAGAATTCATCCTCCAGGGACCTTAAATACCCCCAGCAAATTTAATGGAAATCAGGCCATTAGATTTTGACATGCTGGGTAGAAAGTTGACAATTTGACCTGAGGGCATCCCGAGAGGAAAACTCTTGAGGGTTTCTAAAATGGAAATGGTTCAAGCATGAATGTACAGTACATTTGGGCAATGTTTCTTCAGAGCTCAACTGACAGCCCTAGTACAGTTCCTTTAAGATGAAATTTCCCCAGGAAATCCATTTTGACCCCTGTTATGGAAACACTGGGCCTACCAGTACAAAAACACATCCTTATAAAATAACATAAATATAAAATCAACATTTATGAGGATTATACAGCATTTTTGAGGAACATGATGAGATTAAATTAGTTTTATTTTATAATATTTTTATATTCATATTATGTAGTCTAGGGATAAACAAATAATGTGATCATCGCAAACAAGTAGGCCTCAAGTGTGCTCCAATTTTTTATCTGTGCTTTGATTCTTGTGAAGCTTATTTTACTGAGCAAAGATACAACACTGGAACATGCACGTCTTCAGTGAGGTTTCTGTGTGTTTTTTTTTTAAATTCTTGAATTTCTTTAGTTTCAACTTTTTTTGGCGTGAGAGCACACTGGGGAGACACTTCTAATCTGTTTCAGTAGTCAGCTTGAAACCCTGTCGGTTTGTGTTCCTACAATATGACCGTATGTGTTTGTTTTAGTGTCTGCAGGGTGCATGCAAAACATGCCCTGTGTGTGCACTCATGTATCTTGCAAGTATGTTTTGTCAGTGAGAGCTCAAAGGATGTGTGTTTTCCTCAGTGTGCATGTGTTTTCATGAGGCGAGTGCTCTTGTCTTCTCACATGCATATGCCTACTTACCGTGCCTAGTCATGATCAAGTGTAATGCAGCGCTCTTTCTCCATTTAACTTGTAAGGGAGGAGCAGGATCAGCCCAGTATTACTGCCGAAAATGAGATGTCACGCTCAGCTCAGCCGGCCAGGCTCTCCCTAACTGATTCAGACTGTCTGCGTGGGTATGTCTGTGCTTGTGTGTGTGTGTGTGTGTCAGGGAGAGGGTGAAAGTACTGGAGGGAGAGAGCGAGAGAAAGAGGGAAAGAGACAGATAAAGAAAAGCAGAGAGGAAAGGTAGAGACCAACAGAGAGAGAGAGAGAAGGGAGCTGTGAATGTCAGTTTCTCTGACAGTTATTTGCACAAATTATTCATAGATAGGCAGTGTGTTGTGTACTGACGGCTTGAGGTGGGTTGTGACAGGTGTCCTGCTCTGTGACTGAAACAGGAAGATAGGTAGCATCTCATTATATATAGTACCACTTACAGACTGAGCCATCTGTCACCTTGTACCCTTCTGATGCATCATCAGCCATTATTGTCCCCCTGATTGTCTGCCCTGGTAATGTTAATTTAAGAGAACCACAGCAGCTGAAATTAAGTGAGAGAAGATGATAGATAGATAGATAGATAGATAGATAGATAGATAGATAGAGAGAGAGACAGATTCTTCCTCTGTTGCTTCATTCCTCTCCCATGCTCTCAGCAGTATTTCCCATGCTTATCATGGGTCCATTGCGCATTTCTTCACGTTCTTGATGCAGAGAAAAATCAGTATGCCTCTGAAAACCCTCTCTCTGTCTCTCTTCGCTCTTCGTTTCTCACCTTTTTCTCTCTGTCTGACTGTAGCCTCAACTCTAGTCTATTCATCCACATTGCCACTCCCCTGCCTTTCCATTATCTTTTGAAATCCTTTAGTGTTGAGTGATGCATTATTTACTGTTATTTTTCTGTTTGGTTCTGTTAAAGATAGATAGATATTTACCAGAAAGTATTTCTTTTTAACACTAAACATTAACTAATAATTAAGTTATTATCCACAGAAATTTAAACAACATAATGAATGTTATTATTTGCATGATTGCCATTTATGTCAAACTTGAATTCCGTTTACTAACACTCAGATTTATTGGTTTGAAATGAACAAATTGCTTGTCAATTAAATAAAGTGACAGTACATAATGGTCGAAATTAGGTTCTTACTGTACATGAAATTGGAAATGAAAATTAAAGAATAAAGCTTGTTTTGAAATGAGCAGTCTTTCTTTTGATTGCAAAATACCCAGTGATGTTAAATTCTTCTAGGTTTTTTTCACTTAAACCCCTCTTTTTATTTGTATTGTCCTCTATTTCAGCTCCAGGCCCAGTTGTGTCCCCTGTAACCCTGGCAGAACCACTGAGGACCTGTTGTTAGTCCAAGAAGATCAAAAGAGCCAACTAATTTTGGTGTGCAACCTCAACCACCTGCCAACCTTGGGAACACCTTCCCTCACCAGAAACTTTTCATAAAGGATACACAGCAGACGAGAGAAAGTAGCTACTTTTGTATCTCGACACAGATAGCCAAGGAGTGAGAGAAGGCAACGAAGGGAGGAAACGGGTAGGAGATTCTTTTTTATAAAAATAATTTATTTCCCATTGTGTATTGAGCTGAGATGAGTTTCTCAGGGTTTTTCATTTTTGAACATGGACTCCTTTGTATGACTGATAGCTTCAAACCTATATTTCTGCAAGTCATTCACCACGTGTGTGTGTGACTCTGTGTGGATAAACCTAGCATGTCTGACCTTTATCTACATGTAGTGTCACACACACAAAGCACATATGTGTATGCAACAACACAAACTGACCCCACCTCACTGTTAGACACATGTGCTCTGCTTTACAGTAGCCTGAATCCTCTTGTACGTGTGTATATTTGCATGTGTGTGTCATGAACGTTACTTTACGTCTACGTGCAGTGTGTAAGGCTTTTGGCATACAGTTTAGCACTGGGGTGAAAGCATTAGTTAACGTCTTCACAGGCATATATTATGCCATCTTCCCTGCTTTTATTGCACTTATTTTACTGGCAACACTGTCATTAGTGCTGACAGTACTTCACTTACCACAGCTATTATATTCTGCCTGTGTGTGCATATGTGAATGTGCCGTGTGTGTCAGGGAGGGATAAAGTAAAAGAAGTAATTGTTGTAATTATTTCATCTCCGTTCTCTTTCCCGCCTACTGTGCTAGTGTTGAGCGAAATCTCGCTACTCTAAGAAGAATGTAATGCAGAGTAAACTCAAATCAGTTTATCCAGCTTCATATTCATGAAATTAAGTTTCAGCACCATTTCAGCACGTACAGTATGATCACCATGGTGATGCACCACCAGTCACTGTAGAAGGTGGTTGATCACCATGATGATATGTCTTTATGTTAATTGTTATTGTCAGGAACAGACTCCTGACAATACCATCACAAAAAAAGGAAGGTTACACATGTAATGATTGTTAAAAGGACTTGATTTTGCCAATAAACAAAAAAAACATGAAAAAATGTATACACACAGGCCTGTATGAGCAGTGCCATCAGTGGTGAAAGTTTGCACGTGGATGCACTGTACCTTAAACTGTTTAATCCACACCATAGGAAAAATAATAAAACCAACAATACTATATACAAGAATTATTATTAGTACTTTATATTATTTTTTAAGTATACACAAGTATTGATACTAATCCTGACTTGTACTTTGAAAATAGTATAGTACTTGGAGTCAACAAGGTGACCAGTATGGCTTTGCTATAAGAATGGAATATTGAATTCACTTTTGGGCATCTATTTTAGTCGTATTTGTTCGACATAATATGAAAAATAACTTATTAACTGGGTAGAGGTTGAACACTTGTTGCATAAGTGAATACATGAAAATAAATGTAAGTCTGGACAGTTATGGTCTAGTCACCTACACTGTGACAATAATTAACCAAACAGCAAATGCAGGTACAGTAAAGGCTAAAACTATCATCCAAACAGTCGAGCTTTTACTGTATATGCATGCAATTTGATGTCTTGTATGTTAATTTACTGTAACCTCTTCTGCACAATAAATAATGTAACTATATAGAACGTATTCTTGCAATCTGGATTGTAGGAATCAATTATTCATGCAGGGTTGGATTTGAATTTTCTCTTCCTTTTTGGGAATCAAAATATGCTTCTTTGTTCAGATCATTTTCTGTGCTCAGTGCTACCACTCTGAATCAGCTCAGTAGGACAAAAATGCAGATTGGGCCTTTAATATGTGACTGTGGAGCTATGTCACAACCAATAAATGAGGCAAATAGGGTGAACACTGTGTTAATTTGGTAGAACGTGGTTGCAACAAAAATGTGATTTACGGTGTATCATATTTTGTCAAACGTGCGTGTCTCATTCTGGTGTCTCTTTTACCTGTTTATTGGTGTGAATGCTGGAAGCATTCACAACATATGTTCTTCTACGCAAAAATTCTTTATTATTATTATTCCGCCGCGTTTTTTAGAGCTTAACTATTCCACAGTTTTGAACTTAGAAACTTCATTCAAACTTTAAAATGTTCAGCTTGGTTGGGAATGGTGTGCGTGTATTCAGAATTTTGATAACATTTATACTTTTCAAGATATTCAAGGTTTTCCAGGATTTCAGCCCCATTCAAATGAATGGAGGGAATGTTCAAAATTGACAAATGTTCAAGGTTTTTCAACTCTCTTCAACTCATTCATACTTTCAGCTAGAAACTCCATTCAAACATCACATTGTTCCACATCTTTCACACATTCTGGGTATGATTCAACTTTTCAAATAACTTTTAAAATATTCAACTGTCCTTGAAACTTTGTTATAATGGGAGTCAATGAGAAAAGCCTTTAANACATTTTCTGCAGGAAATGCAGTTTTTCTAGTTGGTGTGAATGCTGGAAGCATTCACAACATATGTTCTTCTACGCAAAAATTCTTTATTATTATTATTCCGCCGCGTTTTTTAGAGCTTAACTAGTTCCACAGTTTTCAACTTAGAAACTTCATTCAAACTTGATTGGGAATGGTGTGCGTGTATTCAGAATTTTGATAACATTTATACTTTTCAAAATATTCAAGGTTTTCCAGGATTTCAGCCCCATTCAAATGAATGGAGGGGATGTTCAAAATTGACAAAT